>JASANE010015589.1:0-46298 GCA_030248225.1 Trileptium ribeirensis
TACTCACATGCAAATACATGAAAAGTACCATACGCATATTAACGATTTCCGAGCGTTTATGTTCAAATTTTTTTGGAGTATGCTTTGCAGTGTTAATGGACGCAGAAGTTCAACTCAACGAACCTTCTGCGCGATCTTTGTTTGGTGAACCTAATACAAATTATATGCAAAATGTTAAACATACAAGCGTAAAACGAGTAAAGTTCTTTGTGATGCAAGTAAAAAACTCAACGGTAACTCCGCAACTTGAATACGTCAATGGCGGCATGTTAAATAATAAATATTTCCACTATACTATTATAAAATGGGTGTCCATCGGAGGTGGGTAGGGGTTGGGACCCTAGACCATATTCCCCCCCCCGCTCCGCCCCGGCGCGGCCGCCGTGCGCTAAATCTTCGTGGAAAGTTTTAGCGGAATTTGGCAAAAATAGGATGCAAAGCAGCAAAAAGAAAAGTGGGGTAAAATTGGTAAAAATAAGAGAAAATAGAAAAACATTATTGCAGATTAACAAAAATCAGGAAAGTGATTTTAAGTTCTTAAAAATTGCAGAACCCAAAGACCCCAATAAGTAGGGGCCCCTTCGCCACCTATGCATTGCAACCCTGCATTTTGTACTATAATTGTTTCTTTAGCCGTCTCATCATTCCGAACTCCATAATCATACATTTTGCTTTTAGAGGTTGTGTTATGTTAACTAATAATTTATAAAATACATTTCATGCGTCGAATGGAACAATCAAAATCATCCTATGCTCTAAATTTTCCAGAAAGTTAGAAAAATTTACCAAAAATACTATACTTTTGGGCCATAACGTATTAACTGAGCTCTTAGTGTAACAGCGTAAAAATAGGAAACGCTCTGACCATATTGATAAACGTTGATTTTGGTTTCTATGCAAGATAGTATGGACGGACATAATTCTTCGATTGTTATTAAGTCCTGTAACATGGTAATGATGTGGTTTAATTAAATCACTCACATTATTAGAATCATCTTGTATGTGTTGTCCTATCATTCCTTGAAGAAAAATTAAAGCCCAAGTTTATTGATACAAAATATACCGTAATAAGAAACATCTATCCTTCGGTTGCTCCAGCCACTTGCCAATCAATCGAAGAAGTGGTCTAAACACTCGAGGCGATATTATTTAGCATGATTATTTATAACCATTTAATTATCCGTATCTTGCTATTCATCTGGAAGTTCCAACAAAAAGGCAGCTTTTAAATACGTCATTAAAGGTCTTTTTAAATGTACCATTTGATGAACGTATTATGTATGTCCATTGGTAGAATGACGAAAAAGCTTTTCCTGCACGCTAAAATACCACCAGATGCGCTACGTCGTTTTCGCGGATTACGTCAGGCTGAATCCCGATTTACAAATGCTAAATTGCATTTAAACACTTTAAATTATAATATAGCGTGGGTGTACCTCACACATGTTATATATTCATGAAAATTTAATATAAGTAATACCTATTGACTTATTTCAGCGGTAGCTTAGGACCGAAATAGTAAGTTTTTCAAAGTTACACATGATTATGTCATAGCCTCCGGGTTATGACATTGATTTCACCTATTGTCAAATTGTACATTATAAAGTAAATTCATTCATTCACGAAAAACGCTCACATACTAATGACTTTACACTAGATACGAGCTGCACAACGAGCACAATAGATCGGGCCTGAAAATGAATTGGTTTCCTTATGCCATATTTAATGTTTACCAAACTTTTATAATAATTAGTAATCCTGTTTCAATACGGGATCGAAAACTAATTACCTACAAGTTAAACTGACTCTATCAAGCTTTCGGAAACTCCTGAATTTATATAAAAATTGACCCCTACTAAATGTCGGCCCGTGTGTAAATGTTCGATAGACAACTGTGTCAAAAGTGTGTTGGGTAATTTGAATCCTACCTTGACAAAAGTATTAACCCTTGTGCGTGCCACAACTAAAAATTAGCTCCTAGATATATCCGGATGGGTAACCTTTGCTGTTGTAATCTCCGTCTAAGTAGTGTGACATTGTCAATTATTAGTATATAGTGCTGGAGACTATTAGTTCATCATCAATGCATTTTCATTGAACATAAATGTATTTCACGATATCCTGCATGGATTTTGCTATATACGTTTTTACATCTATTCAACTATTAGAATATCTCAATTTATCAACAAAGAGTGTTAACGAGAACGTCAGTATTTCATGATGTTATCCAAAAGATATCAAATTTATAGAAGTTATTTAATGTTTCAACAATTATTTGCCGGACACCGATAAAGGGTCTCCATGAAAGTTGTATCATCGGCACGATCAGCAGTAATAAAAAGAGTATATACTCAAGTGTCTCCTTCGAGGCGTAGCTCCATCTGTAGTTTAAAGAAAGGGAATACACCTAGACAATCTTAAATGTTCATAAACCATCATCAGTATCGCGAAAACGGCAGAAAAGTACGTAATATGTTTATATAAATATAAAAATATTTCCAGTAAATTAAAGTTTCAACTTTAAGTATTGTAAACCCTCCAAATTTTCATAGCTTTAAATATTAAATCCCTTTTTCAAACCTTAAAAATGGCATATGATACGCTTTTGACTGAATAGTGATTGACATATTAGTGTACGCCCAAACTATACGTACTTAGTCTCTGAAAATTCTGTTGAATGGCTCACACGCTAGATTAAGTGCAAATTAACTGCGATACTCTAATGTTAAGCCTATCCGTCAACGAAGTTTTAATAAATATATGATATACAAAGAGGAAAACAACGTTGCACAATGACGTGAAACTATTTATAAAATAAACATTTCGTTTCAAACGCATCTGTAGCCTGATCATATCATCTCACTTCACCTTTGCACTTGCTAGGTAATAATTTATTAAGCTGCTAATGCTGGTTGAAAACAGTAAATCGACACGAAAGATTTGTTAACCTGAAAACGTCATTGACTTTCTACATAAAGCGTGAGCCCAAATTTTTACTTTAAAGACCAACTTGTTTCTTCTGTTAATATTTGAATTAAAATTGCATTATGTAACTCGAAATAGTCAAAAATTCAAGCGTTGGATGCATAGCGTTATTTAACGTTTCAGCGCGTTAGTGTTTTAAGCTTGTAAAGGGTTTGGGGAAATGCTTTATAAGGTAAGAGCGATTATATATGCATTTTAAGCGTCCGTAAATCAAAAATATTTGAGATCCAAACGATGTTTCGAAAGTTGTAATTTTTTGTGAATTTTGTGAAAGTTTCGTGTTTCTGATTCATTATAGTGGAAAAACAGATAATCATATGTATGAAATGTGCTGGTCAACACGGCTACTTTGCTATATATGTATTACTGGCATGCTATAGCGCTTCTGGAATTTTGGAGTAGGCTAAAAACATCTACTTGGAGTAAGTACTAAAGAATCGAACTATCCTACTCAGTTTCCTATACATCTTATATATCTTACACGTGATCTATTTATCACTATCAAATGGACACAGTATAATATTTATTGAATTAACAAGTAAATTAGAAATCGACATTCTTCAAACACGCAATCCTAGCTTCAACAAAATGTTTTCAGTCAAACGTTTGTTGAATATATAAGTTTTTGCTGGAGATATATTAGAATGAATTGAAGTCAAAGGCGGTTATTACAGCTAATGAATCTAAGTAATATACATCAACATTATAGGGAATCAATTTAATGCATGAGCCAGTCCATGAATCGCAACAAATATATAATATATGCTACTTTACCGACAGATTGGACTAATTCTAGTGCCATATATGCCGTTTTAGCTTCGACGTATCAAAAGAACGTGTTACATTCGAATTGGTAAAATGTTTTCCTTCGAAGGTAATTGCTGCTGGAAAATATCGAAGACTTTCAAAAGCTGAAAAACAAACGCAAAAATCGATGATCCGACAATTGAAAAAGGATCAAAAAAACCTGCGAAAGGCCGATAGATATATTCAAAAAGGTGTTTTCTATGACTAGATAAAACATACATGCGAAATCAATGGAAGAATGTACATGAATTATTTCTATGAGATTATTATATTATAACCGTTATTTAAATACTTGTGTCTAAAAGATTTGATTTCTTCATTATTAACCTAATAATGTTTTTTGCGTGAAACTGCAACGCATAAACACAAAAATCAATGTCTCGACATGAATAAAAGACATTGAAACAAAATTTTTTGAGACAAAATCAAAACAAAATTGAAACAAAATTTCATTTCTCATTTTTATTTTCTTTATTTAGCCAGCAATACATGACAATGATATAGAAAATATAGCAAAATATAGTAAACTACAAAGTTTTTGTCATACATGTATCAACAATCATGGCATACATGTTATGAATTAATAGATAGGGCATGGCAGGAAGGGAATGGGCCCAATGGACCGCTAATTTCCCCCTTTAAGGAACCTAGACAGATCTACTGTCAATAATCGTTGCTTAAACACAGCCAGACTAGGTGAAGACACTAGATTTAAAAAGTTCCACAAATTCACTACCCTGATGGAGAAAAACTGTTTACGACAGTCGAGATTATATCGATTTTTTGCGAGTTTATATGAATTTTGCCTAAGCCGGGTAAAAGTGCTACCGGTCGGTAGTTTTCGGGTTTTGACCGTGATCCTTTTTTGAACACGGGCGTAATTTTCGACTGTTTTATGCACGAAGGAACGGTCCCGTTCTTTACCGATATTTCAATAATTTTTGTTATAGGTACACGAAGACTTTCTTTCAGCTCCTTCAAAATAAATTGTGGAATTTCGTCTACACCAAAACTCTTTTTACTAGCCAGATTTAGAATTACTCGACGAACTAGGTCTTCATCTACAGCAAACTCATTTAAAATGATATTTTCGTTCATGCGCGGTAAATTCAAAGCAGAGCTGTTATCTCGCGTGAAAACAGATGAATAGTATCGATTGAATGTTTCAACTTTTTCTGTCGGATCGGTCAAAATTTGTCCCTCTTGGAGCTTTAGGCACGGAATATCCGCTTTCACTTTGAATTTTCCTTGCACATTGTTCCAAAAAGTTTTCGAATTTATGTTTTCGAGCATTCTAGTTTCATATATGCAATAATCTGCCCTTTTCCTGTCGCGAGCTATTTTAGAAGCTGCCTTCCATTTTTGGTGGCTCTGGTCGGTGCATAGTCGCTTATAGATCCGGTGTAAACTTTTTTGCCGGACATGCAATTTGTGAGATTCTGTAGACCAAGGAAATTTGTGATTTCGCAGATTGCATGGAGGCACAAATCTACTTATTCCAATTGGTATAGCTGCAATCACTTTGAGCCACTTTGATTCACAATTTAATTCATCAAGCTCATGGTTCCAGTCAAAAGAATTAAAAAATACATTGAAATTGTGGAAATCTGTTTTAGAAAAATTTTTTAGCTCATTTTTTGTCTTTTCTCAAGAACAAAAGGGCCAATAAACCCTTGCACAATAAAATGATCACAGAAACCCAAGCTTTCCATTTGACACAGGTGCGTATAAAGGTTAGGTTCGTTGCAAAATACCAAGTCTAAAGTGTTGCCGTTTTTGTGGGTTGGGCCAACCACCTCCTGTATGAAGCCATGATCTTCAATGAAATTGATAAAGTCAGCCAACGCATGGTTTGCGGAGTGTGGATTTTGCCACGAAATTTCAGGATAGTTGAAATCTCCCAGTAAAACTATAGGTCCCTCAAAGCTACATAACCGAATTAATGCAGAAATCAAGCTTGTGGTCGACTTAAGTCGGTCTGGGGTGGAGGAGCGAAAACACAAAATTTACCTGGTGTTTTCTTTCCGACGTGTCGCGGGGGTCGCCAAATCAATACACGTAAGCTCGAAATACTCATTCGCTAGGTTGTCGATAACTGTGTACTTCAGTGTTCTCGGGATCAAAGAGACCACACCCCCTCCTTGCCCCCTTGTTACACATTCATCACAACGCTCCAAATTAGACTTCTTCAAAATTACCGAACCCATCTCTTATCACGGATGTGAGCCACGTTTCACAAACACAGTATATACCAGTTGCATGAATATTACTAAAACACATCAGTTTAACAATCTTATTGCAAATGCTTTGAGCGTTCAACAAAACAGTGGGCATTCGAATACCATCATTATCACCTTTCTTACTTCGAGCGTCCGAATCCAAGTCTGATCCATTCTGATCGAAAGTCACTCGTTTCCCTGTTCAGGATTTTGATCTCGCACAGGCCGGTCGATGATTCTGCCGTTCCGGATAATCACATCACGCCCCACTTCACGCAACTTCTTCAATTCGTCCCGTAGTTTCTGGTCCTCCTGACGTTGCTTGAATGTCAAATCAAACCGCACAAATGGAGCAAATTTTAAGCCGCTGAAGCTAGGATCCTTATCAAAACACGCGCCTTGCGCATTTTTGAGGAATTCCATTCTCTGGTGCCCGCAGCCGTCCTCGAATACCACTTTCATAACCCTGAATCCTTTGTTCTTGCCATCTCTGAATGTTTTGACAGATCCTGGATCAATCTTTAAAGTGTCACAGTACTTTTGAATCACGCGAGGTCCACACGGTCCTGGGAGGCCTTATCTGGTTCCCTCTCCGGTACGCCAACAACAACCAAATTTTTCCGCTTATCGCGCCGCTCGATGACTTCCTCCATATATTCCATTGCCGCTTTCACCGCCGCAGCCGTGGCAGCCTGGATGATCTGCGAGAGTTGCTCCGGAGAAATTGAAGCATGGGCGACAGGAGCTGCCGGAACTGCACGAACTGCCGCCTGATCCGGGTAATGGTAGACATTCCCGTCGCTGCTTAGGCCCGCGAATGATTGTAGATCCTGGTCCGATAGCGTTGGATAACAGACCTTACAGATATAGCTTGCAGGTTTGTCGTTGATCACCGAACTGATTTCCGACACAGTGAGTCCTAAGCATTCGTAATGGGTGAATGCTTTGCATTTGGTGCATTGAATCATTGCCCCATGATCGTCCGAACCACAGGAGTATGGCTTAGAGACAGATGTCCTTCCCCATACCATAATGAGCCCAAAAATATGCTCGAAAAGCAAAAATAGCCACTTAGGTTCGAAAATCTATAAAATCTCGTCGATGTATTGATGACTGGCAGTGTTAAAATGTTAAGATGACGTCACCATTGTAAATGAAACAAACAAACAATATAATATAGTTGTCGTGGTGTTATGTTCGATTGAAACGAAGTATAATTGCACCGAATTTAATTATGTCAACGACAGGTGTAACACAGGCAAAGAAGCGTGTTTACTGCAGCATCGCTTGGAATGTTTCCTCGGGAACGGTTGTAGATAAAGGTACATAATGTACCTCAGTTGTATAGGAGGGGCCGGAGAACCCCGGAGCCAAGAGTGAGGATCGAGGATCGGTATTTGACCTTGAAACTGCGTTGTTTGTATGCGGTAATTAGTGCAGGCATCGTAGCGTGTGCTCATTTGTTTAATAGATCATATTTCGAAATACAACATACACGTGTATACCCATCTACGTTAGCGTCCACGTGTTTCATTGCCACCTTTTAGTAGTGTCATCTAATTATTTGACAAAATTAAATGGCTGTTATAATTTTTGGCTGTTATAATTTTTATTGCTTGTTTTTGAACTTTTAAATACTTATAACCATCACTACGTTTTGTAGCAGTCATTTTATTATACAATTTTTAGTACGTCTCTTAAAATCCACAGTTGCTCCGTACTTCAAATTTCAAGATTTCATAGTTTTTATAATTATCCTACAATTATCTTCTCTACTTCATAGTTTAATGGCACGTAATTATGGCATGTTATCTTTTATGGCCCTACTGTTACAAAATACCAAAACTTAATAGCACATACCTAAACTCGTTATGTCGAAATGCTACGAGAAGCACCGAAATTAAAAATTTGACTTTATGTTAAAATACACCATAAGTTTTATCCTCATGTGTTACTCATTCCCCTTAATGTTACCGTATCTAATTTTTTATTGCTACTTTAACTGTAATATGACATCATTTTTATATAATATTTGATATTTGCAATATGTTTACTGCACTATACCCTAGGTTCATGAAGCCATTAATTCGGCTATACTATTTTCCTTCTATGTAGTTGTTCCCCCACAAACTATGGTTCCTAAATTTGACACCTTACTTGTCCATGCTATGCCGCATGCGTAATTCAAGGCACCACCCTCATCCGCCTGGTTCCTTGAGGACAAGCTACGAAAGCATAGTTTGTCATGTCCTGTATTGTCTGCCTGGAAGAGTAACGATTAACGCTTAACTGCATAGCTAGGTTTGGGTGTCGTTATAGATTTTAATTTTTAGCTACGGCTATAATGCTCTAATAGTTTTAATTTAATTTTAGCTATAAGAAAGGAGGCAGTTCTCGCCCAACCGTCGAATCGTAAATTGTATTTTATCTTAAAAACAGTCTGTGAAACGTCAAGACCTTGGCCTTGCTAATTTAAAGAGCTGTGACTTCATTAGTATGGTGCAATTAGCCTAGTCTAAGCACCGATACCTATGCAGCCCTAAGTCCTTATCACTAAGCCTAGGTTGACCGTTGCCGCACCCATATCCCCGTACGAAGCTATTTATTCTGTAGCAAATGACAGCATAGACCTAAACTTGACATGGGTCCGAAACCCCTCTCGCCATATGATTTGGATGTAATCAGCATTTGTGAACCCTAAGATCATTCTATCTCATAGGACGTATTAAACAACCTTATATGAGGTATATATTATTTAACTGCATCCACTCTCAATTCCAATCATGTGAAATTATACGTTTTTCGTGGAAAATGTTTGTTAGCAATTTGGTCGATAAGCTGCAAAATAATCCGTCTGCACAATTATCAGGAAAATCTTCCAAAATAATTTGTGGGAAACAAAATGCTCCTCGAGGTACTCTGATATGGCTCCATCAAATTTATCCACTGAAGGAGTTCAGAATATGGCTATCAATTTAGAACGCCTTTGTGGAAAACAATATAACACCATTGGATTTGGTTATCACCGACAAGGGCACAGCGTTGGTGTCAGCTCAACGGCTCACGACCCACGGAGCGACCAAAGCGCAGCATCACTGGAATATAACAACCGCTCCTCTTTCACAGGCGAAGTACATTCCACTGGAGCGCAAATACACAATCCAGCAAATCAATACCAGGCGCAGCAAGCACACAATGATCCAAACTACTATCGCCAACTGCAAAGTTGTTAGGGCTACCCAGAATATTTCGATCCAAGGGTTGGCTATGGTGGTAATTTTGGGTTCGTAGCCATGGGTTACTGGTCCGGGAATATGCTTCAACCGCTCGTGTTTCCGCAATGGAGCATGTATAATTCGCTGTCGCCTATGGTGGTTCCGACAATTCCTTACATTAATGGTGCTTACCAGCCAGTCCTGTATGGAAACCGCGGTTTGCAGCAATATACTCAACAGTGAACATAAACTCCTACCGATAGGTAGTAGTTCGAAATAGAACCATCTGCTTGAACCGGTACAAAAGATATAGTTAAAATAATTTTTTCCTCAATTTAGTAAAATAAATCGCCGGACTTGGTAACATGTAGTAATGCAGTTTCGATAAAATTTTTCAAATATTGAACAAGCTGTAATTCGAACATTTACATTAGCTACTTTTTTTACTTTTGTTTCCGGGATTGGTATATAAGTTTTGTAACCCATCGCTGTAAAACATATCACACTTAGTATTAAAACATTTTGTGTAGCAATGTTTGGGCCCAATTGCCCTCACTTGAAAAAGTAGCAAAACTTTAAAGCAAAATTATCTGAATCTTTCTTTATATACCGAACCCTTGTTTTCAAATATATATTAATAATTTAGTTAGTAAAACATGCCACATATCACAACTTATATAAGCCACACATCTAATAGTATACCACTAACAAGCCACCTTGTCTGAAGTGAAATTGTCTTCTAATGTTCATAAGCCCCAATCTCTTTTTTGAGCGATGTAGCCAAGGTTTAAAGACAAAAAAGCAGAAAAAAAAAAAAAAAAACAAACCCCCTTGTTATTGCTCTGAAGTGCTAAGCGGTAGCGAAGGTCAAAACATTGGTTAAAAGATTTTGTACTGGGAATATTCATGTGTACCTCCGTGAAAGCAATATGTATTTTTTAAAAATTAATTCCTAAACGCATAAAGGGCAGCTGAGAAAAGCGGAGAATGACACTTCGTGCATATATATATATGTATATATACCAAACGGTTATGAAACGTAGTAGCTACTCCTTCGGAAATGAATAACGAATTAAATACTATCGCGTATCACGAGTTAAAGCATAACACGAAAATGTTTATTAAAGAACCTACGAGCACATTTAAGTATTGACTGAACTGTTACTAAGGGATTTGCGTTTGTTCCCGGCACTTTAGAAACCCGAAATTAAAACTGTTATGCTTTATTGTAAACTGTCTCAAAATGGATTATATAGATTTGACACTACATATCACTACTGACGGTGACAGGTTCACAAGAGCACTGAAGACTATATAATGTGGCACCTTAACTTCCGTTTCGAAAGAAGTTTATAAGCTATTTGATTATGATGCTTATGCACCATTGATAATATTATGCATTTGTATGGCCAGGAAACGCTCTTCTTAGCTCAAGCTTTCGATAAACAGGAGCAATTTTCAGTAGAATTCCCCCATAACAATTTTCCAGGTGTACTATTTTCAAAAACCAAAATAAAGCCTTGCTTCAAGTTCTAACAATGCATGAGTGAGGAATACGAATATTTCCTTGATAGCAGCAAAATATAGCCAAATTCGACGTAGAATACTTTACGGATAAAATAACTGAGGCTAGATACTATACAATTATACAATAGAAAAGTAGTCCCAGATTTCTATACATGCATCAATTATATAATTTTCACACCCTTGTTTATATAGAATACCAATGGGAGCTTCATTTAGATAATTGTAATTTTCATAAATTTCCCTTATCTTCGTAATTCGGTCTTCAATTCCCTTCAGTTGGTGGTAATTGTCACCTTCCGGTGTGTCTTCCTTTGTTGCCCAGTAGTCGATCTCGGTTTTGTGATAGTCCAATAATCCCCGGTACAAGAAATTGTCAATATATTCGACCATGCTTTCCGCTTCATTAGGCATGTATCCCAATGCCCTCGCTTCTTCTTTAAACACTCCGTAAATAGTGAGCTGACCGGTAGTGTAAAGTGAGTGAATGAACGCGAAGAACGCGTGTATTGACTGATCCGATAACCACTGGTAGAAGCGTAGTTGTATATCACCGTGACCCGGATTAAATATCCATGACATTGTTTGTGGAGTCATGTGTTTATGTAGAGACTGAACGACGTCGGTCACATTAAGTACATGATGTGGCAATAGTTTCTCAATTATGTCTTGAGCCATATTACACATAATAATCTGAAAATAGATAAGTTAAATATAACCGCGCGTACTCTAACAGTAAGGTATGGCCTAGATAATACATACAGTTACCTAGCTTCTATGAAGCGCAGATGTTTTTTTTTACTTTAAACACACATAAGTACAGATACACTAAACATTATAAACACCATAAACAATATATACTAGCTTATGCACACACATAATAATCACTTCTTTATTTCAGTTCTGATAGTCATTAAGATTTCGCCTAGGAGGTTACTACCCGGAAACTGAGAAGCTTCATAACCCGGATCATGCGGAGCTAAGCCGGAACCAAAGTAGCTGTCGTGTACCGTTGCATTAACCAGAACCTTGTCCCCTGTGTCGATAAGTAGTTGTCTTAGACGAGAATTGTTACTAAACTTTGCAAACACCGTGTCGTACATAACGTCGTACTGCTTACGTTGCCACTCCTCGGGGTTGTAGGCATTAACACTGTTACCGAGTTCGTGAGCCTTAGACGGTGACCGGCACTGAAGAATACGATAATACGTGTCGTAATCCCTGAAGTGATAGGCCTTCTTTGCTTGATAGTACTGCTCGGCGCTGTGATACGTTAAGTTGCCTACCGTGAATTTAGCAACGTGAAAGTTTGAGAACGGAGACCAGCCCGTGAAGAATAGTAGCATGTCCACGCCTTGGGGACCAATAACCTGACGCTCGTGCTCCATGTTAAGATAGTAGTAAAGCCGATTACGTTTGCCACTTGACCCGGAATCCTGAACTTCCTCGCCGTCTTGCGACTGCTGCTGCGGGAACGTCGGCCTTTTTAATGACTGCCGCGAAGCGTGAGGCGTCCTTGGGTCGTTGTATCCTAAGCATTGCTGGTGAGACGAAGTACCGTACCAAGTCGATAAAGTGTGATCCGGTTGAGCCATCGGTATATACCACTCGCTCCTGTTGGTTAAGTGATATGTGATCTTCTAGGTAATGCGCTAGGATCTTGGCTTTGTTACGTAACCGAGGTGGTAGGACGTTGACGATATCTTGTAGTATAGTAGGGGGCGATAGTGTACCAATAACCTGTGGCTGTGGCTTAGTAGTGTGACCTGACGTAACGTTACTGCTATCCTTTAACTTCTCGAATAACGACTCCTCAACTAGTGCATTCTTCTTGGGTTCCGTCATGGCTTTTAAACATATTCTTGAATATCAGCTTTACCAGTGTTACTAATTTGGGAACTAAACTATACCCTAGTCTTTTTAATATTAATCGTTTCCTAGACACGGATATGGTACTAGACCCTAGGGTGGACAACACACGTTTATGAAGAATCGTCCACCGTTTCTGATCTGATTTTAGTTTAACGTTACCTAAGTCTATGTTCCTACATATTTCTGCTATGGCCCTGATGAGTGACGGTGTTGCTGCCGCGAGTAGGGGTTTAATATATGCCCGGGGCGCTGTTTCTAAGTAATATAACGTGTTTAGGTTATCCCTAATATCTTGACTCATTACTACACGTGTACACTACTAGGTATATATAATTGTTACTAAACATACACATAACTTTGCTCATGAGGTAAGAATCCTTCAGATAGGGTAAACTCTGGTGGTGTATTTGGTTTTAAGTTAATGACTAAATAGCCGTAGGGTCTTTTTAATGCTTTCTCATAAGCGCTAGGGAGATAGTTTTGTTTACCTGGGAACATACGTGAGCTTAGTGTGGATATCATTGCCTTATCACCCCTGTTCTCGAATAGGAAGTAGTAATCGGTGTTTCGTCTAAGACAAGGTCCTATCTTGGGACAAAAATATAAGTTCTGTACTATGAAAATTACCGAAATTAGCCTATGTCTCATCTTAGTGAATAGAGTAATAAGTCTCTTATCGACAGTGTCCATCATATCGTCTAGGACTACTAGTGTGTTCACTGGGGGTTTGGTTTCATTCAGTAAAAAATCTGGAATCCCTGGTATGTTTGTAACACCCTCTAGAGTAAATAGTTCTTGTTCTGGCATAGTATAACAATAGAAAATCCGGTCTAGTTTCTGATCATGCACGTGGTCATGGTGTTTAAGTAACTCCCTCACGAAGTAACTTTTCCCTGACTGCGTAGATCCGGCGATTATGGCATTATATGGTGTCTGCAAGACCACCGCCTTACTGCCAACTGAACTCTCCATGGTCCTTTATAGTTAACACACTGTCTACTTCACTTAGTACAAGCAACATGATAGGTTCTGTTAATGGTTTTCGATATGATAGCTCTATGTCAACGTTACCTACTTCCGGTGATGAGTTATAACCACAGTTTGCTGTGCCGTCCCTACTTAGCGTTATGGGTATTATGAAGTATCCATGAGGGTAGTCAAAGTTGTTAAAACCTGGTTCTAGGTTAATGAAGTCAGTTCCCTTATAGAAGTTATGATATGCGCGTAAGTTATCTCCGAAGGGCTCGAAGCTTAGTGGGACGTTATAGGGGTAGGATTTTTTATTCACAAAGACCTGTAAGCTCTGTAGGCCAAAGTCTTCGAAGTTATAGGGGTTCTTATCGATCTGTCCATTATCTGCCGATGCCCTAACCTGACATAGCACCAGTTTCCTAGGGACTATGCCTTTACTTATAAATGACCACGAGACATTGATATCACCCACACCTAGAGACTTCGTTGTTATAGAGTGACGTACTACTGGATACTTAAATCCCGACGTACTTAGTGTTCTCTGATACTTAGCCAAACTAGGACCGGTTAGGTAGGGTATGTACACACGTAGGGTATGTATAGCTTAGCCTGTTTAATTTTAATTTTGCAACCAACGCCTGGCTTACCTACGACACTGAAGGAGGGTTTTGTGCGATAAAATTTGAGACTCGTGGTGAAATTTCCTGGAATAAACCTACCCGTGTTTAGGAAATCTGTGTACACGCGACCATACATCTCACCCTTGTTTGTTTCTAAATCTAGTGACCTCATCGCAATAGCCTGATTATTGTCTATGTTATCGAAGACATAAAAGTCATCGGGCCGGTATATAGCTGTGTTTAGTAGGTTTTTTCTTACCGTTTGTGGGAAGTATAGGTGGAAGAGGGTATACGTAATGTAGGGGTAATTAGACTGTCCTAGGGAAATAGATCTGCCTGCAATTTTTAACTCCACCCTTTCAAATAGTGAGTATAGAAATAAGTTAGCTAATCCCGACATGTCTTGTCCATCTACGTCTCGTTTCTTTGGTTTTTTATTTTTATTTGCCGCTGGGGGTTTATTCGGGACTTGTGGCTTAGGTTGTCTTAAGTTTAGGATCTCCACTTGTAGGTATATCATAATAGAATCTGCGTCTATATAGTCTGAGGAACCCCCAAACTTAAACTCTAGTGGGGTTAGGTGATCTCCAGAAGGGAGCCCGGTCAAGCATGCACTCTCTACAACTTGAACGCTCTCAACTTTATCCTGTACTGGCGGTAAGGACGTTATGTCGAGACCAGATACACTGCATTTGGGGTGTGGTGATAGTGACATGTTGACGATACTAAGTTATAGGTAAATTTAGGCGTATTTAACGTCGTCGTCGAGGCTTTTTTCTCTTCTTGCTGCGTTGTTTCTTTTTAATAGTTTTCTTAGCGGTTTTCTTTTTGAGTTTGCTTATCTTGAGGGTACTGAACGCTTAGAACTGCCAGCTAGTAGTCGCACGAGTGCTGCATCCATCATGATACGGTAAGTGATGACTTGTTTGGTTGTTAATCCGTTTTAATGATTTTTCGAATGCGAAGAACTACTGTAGATTTCCCTGGTGAGTTAAATGACACGGATATATCTTCGAGGGACGTTACACGAATTTTGTGATACACCGGTATTGGGTTGTACCTGGAATTGGTGAATATAACTCTAGAACTACCTGTTGTGATGTAACTGGATTCGACGAAGTCTTCTGTTATGTACTTTACCGTGCTAGGGACGTTACACCAATCTGTGGTGTCTAGGGGCGATGGTAGATTACAGCTAAGTGACGATAATTCAAGTATAACATACGTGGTTACGTGTAATGAGGGTAGATATTTCACTTAATAATTTTTCAATAACTCCATAACACTTAATACCAGTTAATATTATGCAACCGCTATGGTGTATTAGCACCGTGCTATCGTTATATCTAAGTAATAGGGGAGGCATATGATCATGTGGATCGAATGTTGCGTTATAGCCAAGACTCTGACGGTAACTGCATAGTTTATGTAGGTTATATTTATAACTAAGCTTGGCCGATACTACTATATTTCTCACCGAGTATGTACATTCTCCACCGATTAGTTTACGTAGTCTTTCTACCTCCTGGTCTATGTTATCAGTAATACCTACTATAGTGAATTTACCGGAAGCGAATATTAGCCAACATTCCCGGTTATGGTATATCAGTCCACTAAACTTACCGGGATCGTAGCTTATTACCTAGTTCATATAAGCCTAGCTGTCTTTGAAAACTTCCACATACGGTTACGTTCACAACTCGCCAATCCATACTCTCATGTCTAGGGAGTTATCTAAGTCTTTTTATATCTTTTTCCGGAACCCGGGAGGCATCAGAGAGCGGATACCCCTTCCACTGCACTAGAAACTCCATACCACGTTTAACCTTCCGCCTGTTAAGGATCTTCTCTATTTCATAAACCTCGTCTCGTCTGGTAACTTTTTGCATTTCTGGTTCATAGAATATGCCTAGGATAGCTTCCCCGGTTATGGATTTTAGTCCATACGTAGGTGGGGTTGATTGAATCTGTTGACTTATAATAAACTCCTCCTCGGTCCAGTTGGGGTAGAAGGCTTTAGCGAATGGGAACTTGCGTTTAAGTAACTTAACCCTATCACCTATGTTGAACTTAAATTTTCGCGGATGTTTAACAAAGCGCCTGGGGTAGAGATTACGCCTAACCTGACCTTCGTTGTGTCTCGTAACGTCAATGGATCTGAAACCAGTAGTTCGTACCTTACGCCTATTAAGTGAGGTTATGATGTCCTGTAACACGTCTATGTATCGTCAAGTAGCGTTATGTTTACGTTGGTATGTGTATATCTTGCGCTTAATATCACATATCTTCCTCTCTGCGAATACTGTCTTAGACTCGTCATTCATGGTGTATATGAGATTAATGCCCCTAGATTTAAAGACCTCCATGAACGCGACACTGTAGTGTTCCTTAGCTCTGTCTACGCCGAAGTTTCGTGGTTTCTTTGGGAGAAGGGAGTCTAGGATTTCCGAAAGCGACTTAGCTAGGGTTTCACCGGTTTTGTTTATGAGTGGTACCGCCCAGGTGTACTTAAAGAAGCAATTTATGACTACCAGTATGTACTTAACTCCACCATTATACTTCGCTAGAGACTGCATGTCAGCTAGATCGGACTGGAATATGTCATATAAGTCTGATACTATATACCTAACTCGCTTAAACCTTTCCCGGGGTCGGGGTTTTACTAGTGTATATGGAGGCTGCCCGCGTAGAAACTCCCTAACCTGGGACTGTGTTACCGAAACCCCTGCCTTCTTAGCAGCTAGGTATAGGTTGCGGACAGACCCAATGGTGAGGGGGTTTGATGGGTCATAGTATAGGTCACTAAGCTTGTTCATCATTATAGGTTACATAAATCTCTTACCTCGAAGGTGTTTAGTGTTACGTTTCGATTATGTAGGGTGGGAATTGACTGTTCTAGGAAACCCTCCCCGTGTTAACAAGCTGCACGCCTTACTTTAGACAAAACCGTGGGACTTATATCGTAATTAACACCGTCTTTGTATAGAAATATCTTAGCTGCGCAAAGGGTAAGGGTTGTCTTGGCACCAAAGTAGTAAACCTGACAAAACATAAACCTATCTTTAGCAACCCTTATATTTCCCGGTGGTGCAACGAGTGTGATGAAGACTAGTACGGATATTACCAGAATGAGACAATTTAAGAAAATATTAACCACACTAGTTTTGTCCATGATTGTTACTGATCGCCATGCCATCCCTTTTTAATAAAAATTTACCTCAACAACTATCCATAGGCTCTTCCGGAATAAATATACGATACGGATTGATGGGTACTGGGTTCATGTCAAATCGAATAATACGCTTCACCAGAACCAGTTGATGCTCGGAAAAGAGTCTCCTTCCCACTTCTTTAAAGTTACATTGGACGATAAATGTTGTTGGAGGATTTATTGCAAGACTGTCGAACATGTGTTCGATAGTGTTCATTATTATTCAGAAGATTTAGTGCTAGCAAGGAAAAGTAGTAATAATTCTGTGATCACTGTCTACGTACACTATAACTAAATTCCGTGATCGTTTACCGGTATCCGCTACAATTCCAATATCAAATCCAACGTCCTTCTTCATAACATATTTGTCATCGGTTTGCCGATATATATCGTCATAGTCAAGGTAAGTTTGATAGATTAGCTTCCGCAAAGTTTTATTAGACACGGTGAACCTTGATTTTTGGGAATTACGCAGGCAGTGCGCGCTAGTTATATGTCGAAAATGAATGAGCGGCAGAGACATTAAGCAGATTCTAAAATACCACGGATATTAACACGGATAACGTTCCTTTCTAGTACCTCCTCCAGGTTAAAGAGAAACAGTTTGCCTAGCGTAAACGAAGCGAGGTTACAGTTAACAGTGTTATATTCATGGTAGTAGTTACCTGCGTGGATCAACACACGTACTTGGTTATGAGGTAGATAGATATTTGCGAATGTGGAATGCCATACTTGGTGGAGATATAGAAGTCTAGAACTCTGGTCTTTGGGTTGGTGTAGGGTAACGGAGAAGTCTACATTATTCCTATTCTTAGCAATCCACCGTATCTCATATTTGTATTTTCGTATTTTTGTGGTAACACGAGTTCATCAATTCATAGAATACCAGAAGGTGGCAGCATTTGAACACTTAAGCGACGAAGTAGCTAATGTAAGGTGATCAGCAGACAGGGATGAATCGAAGAAAATTTTGGGCGAAATGTTAAAACTTTTTGGGAACAGCTGTTACGGAAGACTGGCTATGGACAAGACTAAATTTGGAGACGTGTGGTTTAAAAACTCGACCGAAAAAATGGTTAGAGACGGCTTATTCAACAAGATGGAAGAAATTGGTGACCAAACCCACGAAATCCATATGTCCAAAGAAAAGGTGAGAATTGACTATTGTTAATTGGATAGCTTATTGCACATGAGAAATTAAAGTTAAAGAAGATTAAAGCTAAATGTGTATATATGGAGACCTCCTGATTGTATGAACAAAGCGAAGTATTGTGTTAGATTAAATTTTAAAGGTGGGGTTACGTTGATTACCGTGGCGAAATTAGAGTTTAATGTTTGTTATATACATCGAGATTTTTGAGTTTATAAATGGAGAAAGTATTGTCATAGATTAAATTCTAAGCTATTTTTATGACTCGGATATGTGGATTAGTTGTTTAAATGGATAAATAATGTTGTAACCTATATACTCACAAAAGATTATTAAATTTAAGGTGATGATTGATCTACCCAATATCATATCATTCTTCGTGTACCAGTACGCCAAACTGAACATGCTGGACTTCTACTTATTCCTTCCACAACGTCTTGGCAAAGAGAATTTCCAGCTCATCCAGATGGATACTGACAGTTTCTATATGGCTGTGGCAAACGAAGATATGGCGTCAATGATATCGAACGAAGAAATGTGTAAACAATTTACCATTAAAATCTCTTCCTATTTCGCAACGCACAGCTATTCCCAACGAACGCCGGGCTTATTTAAACTAGAATGGAAAGGACAGGGGATGGTAGCATTAAATTCAAAAACTTATTTTGGTTGGAAAGACGATGGGGATGTTAAGGTATCGACAAAGGGACTGTCAAAAGTTACGAACAAATTCGACGAGGACGTATTTATAGGGGTTCTGGACACGAAAAAGAAAGAAGGCGGAGTTAATCACGAATTTCGAATGAAGGCAAATGAATTGATGCACTATTATCAAAACCGAGAAGCTTTAACTTATTTTTATCCAAAACGCATTGTGATGAATGATGGAATAAGTATAAAACCAATATTAATATAGTAATTGGATGTAGATGTGGACAATTTATTGGTTTCATGAATGCAAATAGTTTGTAATATAATTTATGTGTGTATTGTACTTATTAGGCACACGTGGAAAATGTATGTGTGAATAATGACTATGAGGATACAGTATTATGGCAGAGATTGAAACTAGAAATAGTATAGGTGGTATTATATATGTATTGTATGTACTAGGCATAGGTGCTTGATGTATATATGATATATGTACGAGCAATGATAATTTTGGATATAGTTTCAGGTGAGAAAGATATAATTAGGGATGGTAAAGGGAGGTTGATGATGGTAATGAGGTTTTGACAAGCTGTATATATATACTGTTGTGTTTTGTAAAATAAACTCCTATATGTAGAAGTATGGTAGTTATGGGCGAATAGGAAGAGAAGTAAAGCAAAATTGTGAGATACTAGACACGCGAACCTAGCTTCATCATAGCTTACGCAAATATTTCCCTTACACGAATAACGAGTGTTTAGTATCCCGGAATTACTTATTGGTGAGTTATATTTAGTATATATACAGTTTACAGAATTGAAATATCATGTTTACCTTGTCTGTAAATGAGCACACGCTACGATGCCTGCACTCACTAATTACCGCATACAAACAACGCAGTTTCAAGGTCAAATACCGATCCTCGATCCTCACGCTTGGCTCCGGGGTTCTCCGGCCCCTCCTATACTACTTACCTCAAGTGCATAGCCCTTCTCACGCGATATAACCCAACCAAAGGCCGATGTTATTCGACTCTGTTCAACAATCTGACGTTCTTCATCTTTACATTAACGACCGCGGTAGTTATCGCTATTATCCACACCCCGCCCTTTTTTGACATATTGCAGTCCACAAACGTGACTACCCATACAGGTTCATAAACTACCGGCTTACACCTTGTATTTTTGAATCACCAAATTAATTCCCCGTGCGTGTTTTATTCAATCATCAAGTCAAGACCCGCTCATGTTTCTGGACCACAAAGTTCAAACCTTTATGTGGCTCAGGTAACCCTGGGGGCAATACGTTATATCGTTAAAAATGAACAGCTTAGAGGGAGATTCGTGGGCGGTAGCCCCCTCCCGACTTAGGCTTAGTGTATGTCTAACTTAAGGACTAAGCTTAGACTTAGTATATCGAGAACGTCTTGGCATGCATTACATTTTGGCCGTTCAGGGTTACCTTGGATCTTTATGTTGTTCAATATTAAATTCAAACTCGTCATGTTCCTTGGGTATTTCGAACGTCATTGTGTTAAATTTTCGAAAATTTAGCGCCCATGTTTAGCCCTTAAGAGATATGGGGGAAAATTTAGTGATCAAAAACATGGAGGTCGCATATGGTGGTTCAACAACCTGGTGGAAAATCAAGATTCAATGGCCCAACAGCATGGGTGACTTTTATCAATTTGGTGGTCCAACAACCTGGTGCTATAGATTTGATAGTTCAAGAATATGCATGGCGTGTTCATATTTATGGCGAACAGCCTGAATCATAAATCTGGAAGCAAGGGCGAAAACAAAAACAACATACAGCGGCTGCTAAAACAGGATAAATCCGATGAGTAACAATAATGCTTTTATCTGAGTTGACTATCAACTGCTCTTGGTCCAACAAGCTATAGCTGGCACGAAATTCAGAGCATGTCAAGGTTCCCCTATAACAGAGGCGAAACTTGACAATACTATCAACTGCGCTTGGTCCAACAAGCTATAGCTGGCACGAAATTCAGAGCATGTCTAGGTTCCCCTTTAACAGAGGTGAAACTTGACATGGGCACCATAGTACAAAAATTTAAGGTTTATATATGAGCCAAAGAGTAAAACAAACATTATACCACATTGCCTAGGAATAAAAAAATCGAAGGGAAGGTTTGCGGTGATAAAGTTAGGAAGAATTTGACATGATTCAAATTCCAGGTTAGGTAAAGTTTTTCTGATTTGTCTGCGCAATCCAATACTGTCAACTCATATGTAAATTTGGTATATATTGCATAACTAGCAAAACTAATGTGATGAAATGTTCACGAACGTACTGGTAGTACACAGCACATCAACGCTTTACGTCTTTAATTCGCGTAACGATAATAGAATATTCGAAGCTGTCATGAACTAAACCCGAAATCCTGAAACATGGCATGTAGCTACTCACTGAGTTATTTTTCAGACCTTTAAGCCTCCGCGCAAAGCGAGCGTACAGTAGTACCCGGTGAATTCAATTTATTTAACAAAATGCTTTGTAATAAAGTACTTGTTGCAGAACAGCTGCAACTAGGCATGGGTGTCGGGTAGTAAATCGCTATCCGGGTACCCGACACTAACCTTGGCAGTTCTCGCAAGCCGCAATATCTACTAAGCTTTACGTATCTTCGACACTCAAATCATGTACCCAAATCTGTCAACAGGGCTTGTATGTTGCAATGGCGTCGAGTTAACCTACCGTACAGTACTGTGCGTTGACATGCACGTGGTGGCCAAGGAAGATGATGTGAACAACTACCCAAAGCCAAACGCCTCGCACAGACTAAACTAAGCGGCCATACGATAAAAACGATAAAAACAAATTCTGAAGTACAAAAGAAAATGGTGCGACCATAGAAAATATATATCATTACCGTTGGGTTTACACAAAGTATTACAAAACTTCAATATTGCAAAAAGTAGGTTTGACTTCTCTAATTCCTGAATTCGAAGATGGGCACCTACATATGTTCTTCAGAGTTGTAGGCATGGGTAACTGTCGCCTAGGACTCGTTAATAATTGCGATAGATAGTACTCCAACCAGGATACATTGCAAGACGTTTAAAATTAGAAACCAACAGTTGTAGATTTTCGGCTGTAGGTATATCATCGTATTTCTTGGCTACTTCGCTGATTTTTAATGAGTAGATAGAAAATGGGGATTTTACCCCCCCCACCGGTGGGCGGTGGTGGTGGTGAGTTATATGTTGGTAATGGTGTTGGATATATGTATATATGGGTATATATGTAGCATACATGTATGTATGTATATATGTCTACTTTATGTACATGGGAATATACAAATAAATACATACACACATAAGCACAAATATAACTTTATATTGATCTGCGATGGATATTGGCTTGGCATACGTATATAGTAATACATATATTTACCGTGTAATGTATATATTGCAGCATACTACTAGTCTGGTGATAGATACTAACGTTTCGGCCGTACCAAGGGCCTCATCAGACGGCTCTAGCCTGCCGTTACGATTTTTGTTCATTTTTGTTTATTAAAATATATACAGCAAAACATAAATATCTATTTACAAATACAATATATTCATTTACACCCGTTTAGCTCCATACTGATGTATCAGTTGATACTTTCGTTGCCGAGCGTGGACGGGTTGGTCGTAGACGAATACCGTTATGACTACATTGCCTTCTGTTACAACGCACAATATGTAGCCTGGTTCACATGACCATCCGCGATATCCAACCACTTTGTTGAACGTCTTAAAATGTTCGACTCTCTTATCCTGTCGCTCGAAATGATCATCACTCTTGAAGACCGTTTCGAACACATTTGCTTTATAATCGTTGATGAGACGTGAATTTTTACTTGCAACATGACCGATATGACCATGTACAAAGTGTTTGCTGAAACGGAGAAACATAACCGACCTTTCGCAACGAATGAAAGCGTAAATTGTATTAATAAATTGAGCACGTTCCTTTATAAAACATTTCATCCCTGCCAAGAGAATCCTCAGACGGCTTTATGCCGTATACACGGTATCGGCTACCATTATGTTTTTTCTTTTTACTTCAAATCAAACATATTACACAATTTAATGATATCATGATAATATTCAACATACAACATAGGGTACGATAATGATAATTCATACAAAGACTATTTAAAATTGTTTTCGTTCTTCGTTATGAACTCAACTGCGCACATACTGATCCATTATTGATAGGCTTCGCGAATGTTGATTTCAATGCATCGTTAACAGAGCACTTTGTCCAAATCGTACGTTGCCAGATGTTTCATAAATCTTGCTCCCATATAATGGTTCCTGAATATGTATCCGCCATAAATCACAACCGATTATACCAATATGAGTCCGTGTTGATATGGTATCGATAGTTTCGTAAACAAATGTTCAAACACGTTGAATAGATAAACCATATATGCGCTCCATTTAAGACCTTTAGGTGGCTTGAGTCGAACGTTGAATTGTAGATTTAACGACGTTTTGTTAATCCACTTGACATCGTAACCATTTGCTGGGTTCCATTTTTCGCTTGATCCGTTTGTCCAATCGTTGTAGCATAAAGGTTTCGTACAATTTTCGAGGTTCCACGTAATAATAGTATTACGTTTTACACTTATGAACAATATAACCGTGTCCACAACAACAACTACAAGTAACACAACATATAATGTAATAAAACGTTTGTTATCCATGGTTGATTCAGCTGTTTTCTAAAGCTATTTAAGACATTTTATTCCAAAATACTTCTTTATTTGAGTTTATGTCCAATTCAGCTGTAAATTCTCCCATTGCGAAAATCACAATAGCCTTCTTTAACTCTTCCTCAAAATCAATAGAAAGTCTCAATTGCCCATCTAGTAGGTTTGAAAGATAATTGAAATCGCTACTGTGATCTTTGCTCACATCAATACAAAATATCTGATAACCTGCACCATGTCGAAAACCAACTTAATCCCAAATTCTCTGTTCTGCCATTTAATGCATATAATGTATTATAAAACAATCTCGTATTATTACCAATCTTGCACGGTAGAGATATATTACACGGGTATCTATCGTCATTCATAAACACTGTAAAACTAGTCATATCTGGTAAACTTAACTTGAACAGATTTAATTTGGGTGCACCCGCATAAGCTTCTTGTGTTATTCCCCAAATGTATATTCTGCGGGGTAGCGCTCCTTCAAAAATTGTCCAATCCACATTCTGCAATCCTTTGTTTACTGAAAGCGTTTGAATATTATACCGTATACTAGGGAATTTAACTCCACTACTATGTAAAATTTTATCTTGATATTCCAGAGCTTGTTTGATCAGCCTTGCCTTTGGTATGTAAAGTTTAAAATCATTTATTCGAACTAAAAGTTTATTAGTTGGTTCACGCAACAAAATTAGTGACGGTGAGCTTCGAGTGAATTTAAACTCTAGTCTACTTTTCGGGGGTAGGTAGGTGGGTGTCAAATGTACGTCTGTAATGATAGGAAAGTAAAGTTCACATTTTTGTGACATTGAAGTCAACGCGTTCCTATAAACGGAACCCTCATTATCTTGTAGATCATCAAACATATACGTCTGATCCGGTTTATAGAGACATCCCGCTAAATGTTGTTTCCTTTGCTCTTCACTCATATGTAGCATGTACAATATATATGTCATCCAAGGGTAATGTTTTTGGTTAAAGGTTATTGGTTCTCCATTAATTTTCATTTCAACTGAAGAAAAAAGTGCGTACCCAAACATGTTACATGGTGAAAATTTGAGAGTTGCGTCCTTGACCTCTTTCCCATCCCCCTTTAGTATTTGAAATTCAATATATGCAAATATTTCTGATATATCAATTAAATCAAATGCACTTTCACCAATTTTAAAAAGAAATAAATCATCCGTATCTATGCTTGGTAACGTTGTTTCACATGCGACTTCCACCAGCTGTGTGGAGATGATCGATTGCTGAACAGGGTATTGATTCCCCTGCCAATTAAGTTTTTCGACGCCGCATTCGTTTGCCATGTTTGCTTTTCTTCTTCTTACGATCCTTTTTAAGACTTTTCTTCTTTATGTTCTTTGTTACTACTGCATTAAGTTGTTTTGACAAATTGAAGCACAAAGGTAGCGCCATCTTGGCGTATATTTAGCAACTGCAATAGTCCTTTTTAAGAACTTTACGAGAACTGTAACCTAATGACCATTTTTGCTCCTTGAAAAAACTCCAAGGGTTTAAATTCACAGTCAACTACCTCGAAACCAAGCAGTTTAAACATACAATTATTCAAGTCTAACGATATAGTATTTTTGGGTGCTGATATTACATGTAGCAACGGTTTATATCTTCCATTAACTAATCGATCTTTCACAAATGAGCTCATAACAAAAGTAGGTTTGAACCTTCCAAGATTTAAACATTTAAACATTTATTCCCTGCGTGTTTACCATTTTTCAAATGAGAGTTTTCAAAGCCAAACAACTCCTGAATTTCGGAAAATAATTTTATTTCTGCGTTGTCTAGCAAATATACACTAACCATATCACAGCATGGGTTGACAGTAAACTCAATACTGGTACTAAATGTGTTTAGGTATGATAATAGATTATTAATTGTATAGTATCCTTTTTCAACCTTAAATTGTTTCCACGCTTTGTTTGAAAAATGCTCAACGGTTTCTCCAAGTATGTGTACATATTTATCGGGAAGTTCAAAATCCAACACTCTAACCCTGGTTGCACAAAATGCTGTCGGAAACTCGACAACTGGTTCGCTCAAGTCACATACAACAACAACTTCCATGATTGATTACAATATTTTATTGAAGCCTTTTAAGAATATTATGCAATGTATTGCAAGACAGATAAAATCGTTTACACGTTTGCGACCTGTTATCACTACATTCCCACTACTGAAAATCAAAGCTATACCTTTATTTAGCTTGAGCTTCATGCTATTATGCAGTTCTGTTTCGTACATTACTGTGTAACTGTCTCTAAGTTGCTCATAAAGATGTGTTAAATTTAATGTAAAGCCACTTTTAAGCAAAGCAGCTACATTAACGACGTGTGGTTGAAGTACTGAAAAAGAGTGATAACCCAATTTATGTAACGTATCCCTCACAGTATCTAATATAACTTTTCCTTCGCATTTTGACTTGATACCAACCAATACCAACTTTCCATTTGAGAACCATAATACTGTACCTCTAGGTTTAAATTTCCAAACACCCCCTGTGAAACGAAACATATCATAATCAAAAGCATCAATTTCACATGATAAATGTAATAAGTCAACGCTACATCCAATATTTAAAGTTATTGTCATATTAGTTATTTCGCTTCGTCCCTCAATTCCATCCAAAGTCCGCCCAAATTGTTCTGTCCCTTCCACTGATAAACGTCTCTGCTTTTCGAGTCGTTGATGCTGATCCCAATACCCCAATACTGATCCCATTCTGATGCCTCCTCTATTAGTGCGTTTTCTGTACCAATGAATGCCGCGCGTACATGAGGTAGCTGTTGCATCTTTCCACGTAATCCCACTTTCATTATCGAAGGTGCATTGTCGTACCACCTGTTCGCATCGAAGTTTTTGATTTGACTTCGGTTGTTATACAATATTTAGTATGTTCCATTGCTATTTAATAATGTGTTTAAATCAATTCGTGAATAAAACACGACCGTTCCTGATGAAAGCAAAACTAAGACTGATTACATTTGAGGAATGCAAAACTTTATATATTAACTATCTCAACATTGATTGGTTGATGTCTTTTTAAGAATATAGTGTTCTCCATTTGTTCTTATGTTCCACGGCTCTGCTTTTTCTGCCCCTCCCAAATGCTGATAGGGGTACGCGGTTTAATAGCGTTTCAAATTTATCAGAATCTAGAGGTCGAGGGGATGAAAAATTTACATCTGATATAAAGTACTTGACCAAGTCAAATATGTTGGAACCAACAGTTTTATCCGGGTAAATCACTTGGTTGTTATCATTCACCTTTAAATCTTTTATATTGTTTAACATCAATTTAGCTTTATTTCGTAAATTTTTAGGAAACATTAGCGTTAAGTCCGGTTTTTCTTTACTTTCGTAAACAGTCACTTCGTTTTTTGTTGGTTCTTTATCTTACAATCCGCCATTCTTCATAATATCTAGCCAACTAACCGGTACTACTGCCATTTTACGTGCCATAATGTTTATTAAAGTAATTTATCAAATGTTTGACGACAGTAGGTTTAAGTAACTGTTTCTTTCTTGAAGCAGAGACTCGGTTACTTGAAATGCTTTTAAGAACTTTACGTTTTGTTTTCGTATTTTGTAATATGTTATATGCAATCTCCGCAAATGCGTGAATTAGAGATAGAGGTGCTACTTTGATGACAGCTACCACAACTTTGGACGATGATCCATCAAGAAATTGTAACGCGCGTAAATTGCGCTCAACGTTTCTAGACATAATGCTAATTATACTACGTGTTAATCCTTTTTAAGAGTATACAGACAGCGGTTTATGGTCTGGGAATATATCCTGTCTCACCCTTACTATATTCTCTGTAGCTGGTTTCAAATCAAGAAATAAATAACCGTACGGTTCTCTAGTTGCTTGCTCAAACGCGCTTGGTAGAAAATGCGGTTTAGAAGGCCACATTTGCCTACCTAACGTATGAATCATTGACTGATCTCTAAAGTTTGGGAACAAAACCATATACTGAGCATTTCGTGTAATGGTTCGCATATATTTGCCTTCATGGTACAAGTTTTGGGTTACAAATATCGTATTGAGCTTGCTGTGACGCATGCGAGAAAACGCTGCTTCCAACTTTTTGTTATTTGCTGCCTCGATCATGTGGTCGTCTAGTATACAAATTGTGTGCCAATGAGGGGAACTCTGTGTGTACGCCTTCGTAAAGTTCTAAATTTGAAATTTCTTTCATCATTTTGCTGTATACATCTTGAAAAATACTGTAACAATACAACATTTTATCTATCTTTTCATCGAAAAGGTTGTGTTTGAGTAATCGATATATCCATAATGTTTTTCCACTACCTGTTTGACCACTTACAACGCACGTGAGCGGTAATTCCAAAGGAATAGTACTTTATCACAACTTTGAACGTCAACTTGACAAATTGATGACATAGTTTTCGGTTGAGTTCTACAAGTTTTCTTATGTCTATGCAAATGCTGACGAGAAGTATAACCACGATTGCAGTTGAGACGTACATGATCCATGACTACATAACTTACAAGTTGATCCTTCTTAAGGACTTTGTACCCCTATTTTGTACCCCTGTGTATCCATATTCTGTACCCATTTGCTGTATTTTGTACTCCTGTTGACCGTTATTGTGTACCCATAGCGGAGTTTTGTACCCATATTCTGTACCCCTATGTACCCCTTTCCTTTACGACTACGCTTTATACCCATATTCTGTACTCCTGTGCGCGCCTACTCTTAGCTCTACGGGTACGGTTTGTACCCCTATTCTATACCCTGGGTAGCCTTATTATGTACCCCTGTACCCCGTCTTTGTACCCAACGTTTACGCTGTATGCCAAAATGTGTATCCCTATGTTGTAGCTCTGTACCCCCATTTTGTATCCGTATGTGTCTATGTATGCATATCCCTATGGGTACGCTTTGTACCCCTAGATAGGTCGCAAATCACGTTCATGTACCCATGAATTCATTGACTTGGGGTATCACAACCACTTTACTTAATATTCTGTGCCTTTCTTAGTCTTACGCTTTCGTATTATTTTCTCGATTTTATATGTATCATCTGCAACATAAACTTTTTGAAGTTCCTGAGTGTAAAATCTACCTAAAATAGTTTCATTATTTGCATCATTTATCTCATATACCGGAGGGTTGAATGGAAGTTGATTATTGACTGTAAATACTTCACGCGACCAAAGCTGATTTAAGCCACGTTCAAACGGTAAACGTTCCTTACTGATGCGCACAACGTCACCAAGTTTAAATTTATAACGTACACCAATGTCATTAGCTGGGAATAGCTTCTCCCGTATACCATCCTCGTCATCCAGCGAAACATTGGAAGGAATAAATCCATAACTATTTTCAGTGTTACTATATGTTTTCACTATACTTTGCAAATCATCTATATATCGTCGAGAATTACGAGCTGTCATCGACTTGTAGATTTTACTGTTTAGTGTACGTATGAATCGCTCTGCCACGCTTGCTTTGGTTTCTTTGTTCTTTGCGGTGTATGCATTAACACCTTTACTTTTACAATAGTCATACACTAAGCTGTTAACAAACTCTTTTCCATTATCCGTTTGGAAATTGTCGGGTTTACTGGTTTCAGATACCTGTTTCAGTGTGGTGAGAATTGTAGGTGCTGTTTTATTTTTGACTGAAACCACCCGTGAAAACTTTGAGAAACAATCAGTTACAACAAGCAAGTACTTGAATCCGTCGTTGTAAGATGCAAGGTTCGACATGTCACCTAAATCCGCTTGATAGAGGTCGCTTATACCTTTTACTATAGTGCGTCGACGTTTAAATGTTAGTCTTCGGGGTTTGTGCAACGTGTGGATTTCCTGTGCTCGTAGCCACTCCTGAACATCCTTCAACTTAACCTTTACACCATGTTTACAGCCTCATGATACAGTTTTATTGCCGTAGAGAAACCTGCAACATTAGCTGCATTGTAGTAGATAGCCTTCAACCTCACATGCATACTGATTAGTGTAAAACGGCAAGACAAATTCCTTTTAAGAATATAGATAAAGTGTATTTTGCGAAGCATGTATGTCTCCCAACAATGTAGTTGATCTTCAACATACTTGATGCTACCATCGCTTCCTGCACAAAGCAATATACTCGCTCAGCATGGCGGAAGACAACGTATTGTTCATTTCTTTATTGATAACATATAGTTACATATTACAAAAGTATAATCAACAATAAACAGTACAAATATAACCTCACAAAATAACCATTCAATACTCATTAAGTATATCATCATCACTGTGTCATTCATTACAATTCTTCATGCTCATGAGTAAATGCAAAAAATGTTCATCAAAAATGTCACTATTGCCATACACATAAGACGATATTCCATCGTTCTTTATATAACGTTTGTCATCATAAGGTGATAAACTGAGTTTATTTTGTGTAATCGTATTAATCGTGTGTTTTGTAGATCGTATTAAGTTCATTGCATGTCGGGAGTTTATACACCGAAATAATGTATCAATGTAACATTGGTGTCGCATGTGGTGCTTGATGACGCTTTTTTAATCCCTTTAGCGCGTTTCTTCTCCCCACCGTCCGCCATCAATATGCTGTACATCTTCGACCTTAATCCCACGAGCTCCTTGATAAGTTCACCAGCTGTTTCGTCTTTCATTTTGCCGAGAACCTTTTTGTTGTGGGTTGAGAATAGGAAGTGAGTGATGGGGTAGTCGCTGGTATCAAATTGATCTTTATTCATATGCATGTCGTTGTAAATATCGTGAGTTTCCACCGCATAACACAGTGAATCGGTGTCTGTGAATTGTAATTTGCATCTATTGTCATATGTCGTCTTCATGTAATTGTAGTGGAAGTCATACATAAGAGACTTTGAGAGATCCAACACTGTGAACCCGATGTATATGGGTTTGCACAAATTCACCGACTTGCGATGCATCTTTACTGCCACAAGATCTTTATTGAAAATTGACGACATTGAATAACGAGGGCTTGCTACGAGCTTTATGTATTTGCGGTCGTCGCTTATCAACGTGACATCGACGTACTCTCGCACGTTCTCCATTGTCTTGTCGAAGAGTGCGTTGTTCAGCAACTTGTAGAGATCTTTTTCAAAGTCGCTTTTTGCATTCTTACGTATCGACGTATTGAAATTTATATACGGTTCCATCCATTCACACTGTTTAAATGAGACAACTCGATGTACATGTTTCAGCTCTATTCCTAATCGAAGGTATAGTTGTAGGTTTCGAATGTGAACCTTGTAACATCGCTTGTCATTGAGATTTGGAACCAACTTTTCCACTGACGCGTTGCTGCTGTGAGAAGAATTTTTAATTTCTTTGCAATAAGTCGAGAGCATGTCGTAGGTAACTTCAAATCGCTCGGGAGCTACGGGGTACTCGTTATGGGTGTTATGAAGATGATCTGGGTACGCGAAGTCCACCCCGAGGACATAACCTACATCGTCGTTTGAATTAACTGAAGTCCAATCGATTTCGTTAATTTGCTCCGGATTTAGCCACTTGAACATGTTACACGGTAGTTTCTGAACCATTGACCACCCATATAAATCATTTGCGTTAAGGTATATAATGTAGTTGGTTGGTTGCGATGAATCGTATCCATCGACGTATGGGTTATTAGCCTTCGCATACCGATGAGAAATTACGGACACTCCACCTCGTACACCTTCTTCGAAAAATGAATACATGTCCGCATCAGAGATAAGGTCCAACTTTACACCAGTGAACATGAGACATGCATCCCACGCGAAACTTGGTAGTGTAATATAATGTGCGGGGTCCAGCTGGAACTTGTCGAGACCAAAGAGTATAAAATGCTCGAACACGTCACAAAGTAAAAGAATGTCACTTTTTAGATAGAGATCGTGGTATTCTCCCATATTTCTAATATCCATTTGTTGCCAAACCGCCTGAGCATGTGCGTAATCACTATTACTAACGTCACTGTGGTTAAGGGTTGAATGGAATGACGCTTGAGAGGGAAGTGTAGTCCCATTGAATCGTTCTGTTGTGTTCATATATTCGTATGGGTAGACACCCTTTCGCAGCATTAGATCCATTTTGTGCCCATAGTGTTGCTCCATTGCATTAAACCGATTGCTATTATTGCGCTTGAAGTTTTCAACGAGTGTTTCGAGGGACGACGAGAGGAACTGGAAGGTATCAATAAATCGTATCTTCCATCCGATCTCACCTCCTTCATCGCTATCATCATTTCCAAGTATAAAGTCTACACCGTCAACGTTTTCGTCCCAACATTCATCATTTTCATCTTCGCTACCATCTGCTTCTTCGATAACGAAAGGGTTGTTGCCTTTACGCGCCTTCTTTGCCTTACGTTTTATAGCGAAGGTCATATAATCCTCCATACCCTTTGCGATACATTCTATATCGAGACCTTTCTCTTTACAAATTGCACCAAGTTCTTGCATAATGAGATGACCATGATATCGTCGTAGGTTGTGGAAGAGTACCGTAACGTCGCGAGAGAGACGGTAACCAATGTTGCACTTAAGGTGCGCCGCTCCACGGTATCGACCACATAGATGACAATGATCTTTCGCTTTGTCACCGTTCTTCATCTCTCGTCCACAATGATAACATCTGACTGCGTTTACGAAGTTGTCTCGATCATCATCGTTCAATATAATTGCTTTCTGGTGCAACATTTGTTCATTTTGGTGTCGTTCCGCGAGCTCAATTACATTATGCAAAAAGTTGGTGACAGGGTTGGAGCCCCGGTATATAATAGGTTTTCCAATTCGAACACGATCATTACAACAACCAAATACGTCCACTAGTCCGTAACCACACGGAGTATGCCGTTGATAGATGTTCGTGTATGAAGTTAATGCTGATGGTTCACATGTGTCTACTTTTTGCAGCAAACATTCGAAGTCCGCGTAAATAACGTAGGGTGCGCGCTGTATGCGGTGTAGGTTGACGAATTCAAGTGTTGAGTTGGGTGAGGGAACATCTACACGCGTTGGTTGATCACTGCGACAACGATTGATACGCTGGTCACGTTGTTGCTGTGTGAAGCATGGTATGAGACATTTTTCGCAAATGTATTTTCGAGATTTGTGTCGTCGTTGATCGTAGAGAAGTGCATCTAAGCTGCGAATAGGACAATAATGTTCTTTGTATAACAGTAAATGAATGATGCGATCATATAATGTCTTTGAAATGTGTAATGGGTAGGCGTCACCAGTTTCGAGTCCATAAACGTTTATTGCTATATTATTTAGTGCCTCGAATTGATGTACGTCTTGTAGTTTCACCGGGTACTCGATGTTATCCATATTGAGTTTACTCTCATATTCTGTATAATTGTTAACACGCTCGGGGTGTTGCTTGAAGTCGAGTGGGTGAATTGCAGCCAATACGGACCACATGAAACATTTATTGTCATTGTTTTGAATATTAAGTACTGCATGGTTGTTACGTATTGATGCTGGTAGTTGTATATAGCAAGAGGCTCGTAGCGGTTGATAGGTGCTAACGTGAACATCAGCATGTCGAATGTCTTGAAGCACCCATCCCGATCCTTTCGCTTCAAATTCATCCAGCCTTTTCATAATTTCGTCGAAGATGCTTGCGAGTTCGTTTTCAATATTGGAACCGGCTAGTATCGTCCGAACCTTGTTATTAAAATGAGCCGTCATCGTTGCCCCGTCCAGTTTTTGTAGAACACAATAGACGCTAATCCATAACTTGATACCACGCCTACGCTGTTGAACCAAGAGATTCTCCAAAACCGATTGTGATTGTTTGAGAAACACACTGAGGTCATTGATCACATCCAATGGAATAACGTAATAACTTCGCAAATATCCTTTAAGCGCTTTGATCCACTGAAGAAGCTTGACGTTTTGCCTTTGATCGATCATTGTTGCGTTGTGCTTGCATTGGTTGATATCGTCCGCCATCGCTGCCAACACATTGAGATCGTCATCGACACTCGCTGCTTTGCCGGTCGTTGCTCGTCAAAATTTGCGTTCCGTTTGACCGTCGCCATCTGTTTCCCATTTGAGTTAAGACGGTTGTTGTTCGACTGTGGTTGATTGTCATTTAAAGTATGATCCGGGTTGACGCTGTGTTTTCGATTCATATGTCGTGTAAGAGCATGCCTTCGACTGAACGTTTCATTACATTTATCGCATCGCCACTCCACTCCATCATGACTTGATTGTTTGTGCCGTGTCATCTTGTCCCGTCGTGTGAATTGCTTGCCGCATTGATCACAAGCAAATGCTATTGCTTTTTAAGGAATTATAATACTAACAAGTAGTTGTCTATTTAATAATTATCCCAGAGCGTATAATTGCTAAAATTAAACCGACTAATCTGTAGCGATGTAAAGCCAAAATGAAACGAAATCACTAAGTTCGCCTATTTATATAGCTGTAGGTTTGGCAAGGTGCCAATTTGGTTGCTTTTCGGAAGTGGGAGAACTTCTGACAGGGGGATGATATTAAACAGTGTACCACCTTTTGGGTATGACTGAATATAACATATATGGACGTCTTTTCCAATCACCAAATAACGTGCCGCCCCTACGGATGTGTTTCCGAGTCAAAAATAATACATTACCCTTATTATTGTGTTTCGCTGTCGAAAATAATGTGCCGCCTATATAAGCATGTTTTCCACTCGAAAATAATGTATCCCCGCAGCTGACGTGTTTTTAGTCGAAAATAATGCACCATCCCTACGGGTATGTTTTTCAGTCGAAAAATAATGTACCACCCTTACAGCTCTGTTTCTCAGTCGAAAATAATATATTATCCATACGAATGTGTTTCTTGTGGAAAATAATGTACCACCCGTATGGGTATGCTTCTCAGTTGAATCGAACGTGCCACCTTTGTGGGTATGTTTCCACTAGAAAATAATATACCACCCTTACAGCTGTGTTCCTTAGTCGGAAATAATGTACCACCCTTACAGCTGTGTTTCTTAGTCGAAAATAATACATTACCCATACGAATGTGTTCCTGTGGAAAATAATGTACAGCCCTAAGGAGTGCGTTTCCTAGTGGGAAATAATGTATCACCCTGATGGATGTGTTAAAATTCCGAAAACGCTATTATACCCTTACGAATGTGTTAAAATGTCGAAAACGCTATTATACCCTTACGAATGCGTTAAAACACCGAAAACACTATTACGCTCTTTTGCGTGTTTGCTGGTCTAAAATAATATATTAGTCTAATTTTTTTCTTAGTCAGAAACTGTATATATAATTTTTTGCGGTCTGTGTTCTAGCAGAAAATAATCGACTGCCATGATAAGTATTTTTAAATTGAAGGGTGTGGGGTTATTGAAGAAGATAAATCTAAACCACCGTGGAAATTTCTGATTATTGCTGCATTTGGCTCGTCACAGCCGCAGCGTTTTAGCGCAAAGCACACACTAGATTGATACTAGACGTGTTACATGAAAGCAAGAACTGGGACTAAATTATTGAAAACGTTTAGTATACAGAGACTTGTTAGACAATCGCATATTGAGAAACGAAGCGCGGCGACGTAACCAATATACTCATATCTGTGACACAAGCAAGAAAGCAAAACCGACGTAGTAACATAAATTAACACAACCTAAAGCGCTCGCCTTCTCTAAACGATTACACAAGCATTATATAATTTCGAAATAACATTGCGACACCTCGGTTAATGACGTCATTCCAATTCAATAAACGGCCATTGCAACATTATAAACCATATATAATAAAATAACTACATATAAAAATAATTAAAACTAAGTATATACATATAAATTTTTATACTCATCAGTAGAACATCGGAATATATTTAATATAAACATATAAATGTAGCCTCAGATACATACAAATTATTCCCACACGTCATTAAACGTTTCCTATTGTCCTAAATAGAACAAAAATTTGTTGCATATATAAATTCCAAACTTCTCCTCACACGCATAAGCCTTATTAGACATATTATACGTATCGACTCGTATGCACAGCATATTTGACGAATATAAAAGATAATATATCACATCGCGACTAAAGCGTTACTTTGCTCTCATAAGCTTTTATGTTTATTTTGTGTTTATGCTTTTTTACGTATGCATGTGTGTGTATTTATATATACAGTAAACATATATACGCGTGCTAAAAATATATACTTATACATATATACATATATCCAACCAACATTGCCAACATATAACTCACCACCACCACCGCCCACCGGTGGGGGTAAAACCCCCATTTTCTATCTACTTTAATGCAACAACGACCACAACTCATGAACGAATAAGCAGATATCTTAAGTTTTTACCACATTATGCGTTTAACTATCAGCACATATTGTCAAAAGACTTTATTGCATGTTTCTTTTTTATGCGCTAGTTTTAGTCAACTCTTAATGTTTCACCAAAATCAAGTCGAGTATTGTTGTTTTCGTCTATGGTAACTGCTAATGTGATTTGACAAATTTTTAACAGTACGGGTAACCTCAGCTATTGCAACTACATGCCTAATATCTAGCCGACAACAACCATTAGCTACTTAATTAGAGAGCAAAATTAACCTATCTTGTCCGGACGAACGTATTTTCTTTACCACAATCGACCAACATGACAGCTTCGTGTGGCTATACAATATTTCAAGACAATGATTTTGCCGCGCGCAAAGAAGGTTTTTCCGTTATCCCCCCTACCCCACGTTTGCCCGAAAATGATCATATTCTGAAAATTTTAATATTTTTGTGATTCTCGAGACCTCCCCTGATCAATGCAACCAAAAAAATCGAATTTTTAAAATTTTGGATTTTTTCCGGGTCCCTCTTGGGGAACCCAAAAATTTTTATTAAAATTGGATTTTTACCCACCATTCGACGCGGTCTAACGCGATCCGATAACCGTAACCAAAAACTGTGCCATTGCTGAGATTCTCAACCTCCGATAGTTTTTGACCATACCTATCCGCTTACCGGACCTCGTTAGAAACAACACCGTTGGATTCAGTCAAGCCGCGTCGAATGGTGTGTAAAAATTCAATTTTTTAGAAAAAAATTTTTGGAGCTCCTTGGGACCCGAAAAAATCGAACAAAATGTAAAATTTTACAAATTCGAATTTCTAGGTTGCAATAGTCAGGGGATGTCTCGAGGATAACAAAAAACCAAAATTTCCAGAATCAAACCATTTTTAGGCAAACGCGGGCTGGGGAGATAATGGAAAAGAACCGAATATCGCGCATTATTGTACATTCATACCCACGTAGCTGCATCAATATATACATTTTTGTTATTACATTATTGTTTGTGTACTAGTCGGTAGTGGAACTACATTTGTGAGCGGAGCTTGGGCTGTGGCATTACGAATGTACTCAATTTTATGTTCTTGTAACTACATTGCATACGGGTATAGGGCTTTATCATTGGTAAAAATATTATATTTGAATTCTTCGACCCAAAAAACCTATAATGGTTTGATCGAAAAGATTCTATTTCAATAAATAAAACAAATATTGCAAAATTTTCTATTTTAGCTGCATAAGCTTAACTAATTAGCTAATTACTAATTAACTACTCAAAATTTTTTAATCCCAAATATCACGTGCACACTCTGACAAGATAGGCTTTCAAACAAAAAAGTTTTTTTTAAATCGGTTCGGTGGTTCTTGAGATCCGTCGGGCCGAACGAACGGTCGGACAGCGACCTTTTTACTCCCAGACAAAAATAAAAACGCTTCGCTCGGCTTCGCCGAGCTCCGCTCAATAACAAATTCTGAATACATATTTAAAGTTTTTTTTATTTAATCTCCCGAATCTATCAGTTGTCGTCAACCGGCATGCAAGTGATACCCAACCCACAGAAAAAATTTAGGTTGACACACACCATTGTAGGTTTTTAACTCCGGTACCTGTACAGTATAGGCATCGATGTGGGGTCGTGTCCTTTAGCCTTTCCGCCCAAGCCGAAATTGGTCAATTTTGACAGCGATAATTTTGATGTCAGTCGACTTAGCTCGACAAACTGGATCACCATACATCCATTTTGGCCAGGTACAAAAATTTTTTCGATTTTTGGGTTGCTGCTGTCCAAAAATGTGTAACTTGATATATCATGTAACAGCCCCAATTCCATGAAAATGATAAAACGCTCGAAACGCACCGAGGTTTTGTGGAATATGGGAAATGGACGACCGGACACTGGTGGAGTGTGGCCTCCTTATAAAATGATAATTGTGTAGTGTTAGTACTGTTGTCATAAAAATAAACAATTGTACCCCGTTTATGCTGTGTTTGTAAGGTCACACTCCACCGCCCGAAGGTGCCCGGGGTGATTTTGGCACCGAAAACGGAAAACAAGTATCATGGTTAGGGGTGTCCGGTCGATCCTCAACGAAAAGATGGTTGATAAAATAATTTGTGCATAAATTGTCTTGTATACTAAATTATATCTGTTGCGCGAACGGGTGTGTGTTCGGAGGGCCAGGGACCAGCAGGCATCATAGGATTTTGGGACGGTTCGAAAACGATTGCCCTGAGCCTGATCCCAGCACACACGCCGGATGATTGTCGTTGTTAATAGCTGCTGTGCGTTGGGTTGGTACGCGTTACGCGTATTCGGTATATATATTTATATTATAGGATCGGAGGATTTCGGGGTAACTCAAGCATTTTAGAGATGGGCTGAACCGAATCTTGGCCTTAGAGAACTGAAATAGTGATTTCTAGGACATCATTTTAGGAGTGCAACGGCAAAAGTCAAAATGTCGGGTTTTCTACTGAACTTAGGGGAATAGGGGTGACTGAACTATCTTAAGGACACTACTGGGGTGTCAAATCGCCCCGGCGGATCTAAAAATTCGGATCCCCTAACTACTTACGGATCCCCAAACAGGCGCTTAATCCTACAATTTTCTAAGCCTAAAAGGACACCCAAAATAATCAAAACTTCCCGATTTTTGGAGCCCGGGACACTTATCGGGTTCTACCCTAACTGTTTGGTCGAAAACCGGGGCCGCCCACCCCCTCGGGACCGCTCAGGATCCCCTAAACTCAAACGAAACTTCAAAATTTTGTGTGTCTTGCGCCTAAAACGGCCTCTGGCGGGCCTCTCGTGGGAGATATAATTAAAATTCAAATTTCTCCAGTAGCCGGCCTGCCAGGGCATGATTCTGGTCCTGCCCCCGGCCGCCTACTGTTTTTCCTTCTTGAGATATCGGCAGAAATGTGCCGATATCCCTATGAGAAAACAGCACTCTGAGCGCTGTTATATTTTTGCTTTAAAATTTCCTCGCACCGACCAGGGCGAGGTTTAGTTGTTTGCAGGGCCGACTTGGCACGCTTCGGCCACTGCCCGCTGTAAGCTTTCGCTGCCTACAAACTGATCGATGTTCGCTGCACTTAAGAGGTCTTCAGCTCGCTGTTGTTGTTTTGCGAAGGGGCTCGTATTAGTTTACTTTATATGGCTGATATGTGCATTTGATTGTTGCCCGAATTGGAATATATTTTAAAAGTTACGCTGTATATAGAGTAGATGTATATATTTTGCGCCATGGCGTTTTGAAAGTTGTCAGTAGAGTTGCCGATTCTCTAAAACCAGTCCAAAAGGAAAAATTTAGGGTATAAAAGACGACTGCACTTTTTGACGTCGGGACCAGTCGAGCCCTGCTCTTGTAAAATTTGGTCGTTTTGGCGGTGGTCGCCAATTGTTTCTTTTCTCAACTCCTAGACGCTTCGTTTTATGGGTTTTCGCTTAGCCGGGGGGCTCTTCGGCATGCAGACGTGCGGAAGAGGCCCGCCCGGTGTTTTCGATACTTTTGAAATTTTGCTCGAGCTTAGAAAAAGGGGCAGCCCTTGCGGGTGCTGGGGTGTCCGTTGGATGCCTCGCGCTCCCGTAAGTGCTGCGCCCGCGCTAGGTGTGGGTTGAGCCTTGGACAAATTGTGACCGAAATTGCGTTTAAATTGCAGTAAAAAATTTGGGAATGTCCACCCGCACTCGACTGGTTCTCCACCCCTGGGCTGAAATTATTGTTAGTGCCCGGGGGTGAATCGTCTAAGGTACTTTTATAGCATATTATGCTGCTTAGTGGAGGTCGCTCCGTTGAGTTTCAAGTTCTCGTTGGTTGTTACGCTTAGAGTTTAAAATAATCAAGGGTCGCATTCTGGGCGCCCTTGTTGTCTCGGGTGGACTCTTCGACTGCGGACGCGTGGAAGAGGCCTGTCCGAGGCTTCTCCCAGAACTTTGAAATTTTTCGCCTAAGCATAGAAATAGGGGGAGCCCTTGCGGGTGTTGGGGTGTCAGCTAGATACCTCGCGTTCCAGTAAGTGCTGCGCCCGCTCTTCTACTATCGAAGAGGACAAGGGGAAAAACTTAAGGTTAGGAACAGTAATGGAATGTTACATGATCAACATGAGGATAAATTGTCGGTTAAGGTTCTAATAACAAATTTTGGGCTGAGGGTTCCGCGTTTCTAAAAGAGCCCAATTGGTGCTCCCGAGATAGTTTCGTCACCCCAATTAAATGCCGGTGGCTGTAAAAAATTTCGTTGCCTACAGTGAATAATTACAAAAATTATACATTTCCAGGGCCACTTGCTGAGTTTTAGGGTCATGGTGCTCACGCCTCTAACCAAGCTCTAGCAGAGCTAAGGGATCGTTTTCCGCTACTGGAAATTTGGAGGAATCTGGCAAGGTGGCGCTACGTTCAAATTCCTAAAATTGTTCCGCGATGAGGGTTCCGTATGGGAACCCGGACACTGTATCATGTAAATCTCATGTTGTGTTGTACATATATATTTTGCAATGTCCCTGATTGGGAAGTTTTTGAGTGTGTCAGGGAAGTATAATTAATAAGAAAGCAAGTAAATAGTTGGAGTGTGCATTTGCTGTAGGCGAATTAGATTTGATCAAATTTAGCATTCCCCTAGGTGAGCTCAACTCAAATAGGTCGAATCAACACCCCGCTCTGTAAAAGTATAGACCTCCCTTAAACTCGCGACCAGTCCTTTTCAATTTACATCTTGGTCTTCCTCCGCACACAGCTTTCCGGCTACCTTCCAAAGATGCACGCGAACGCCGTCTTGTGTTATCGCTGCCAATCTACACCTGCCGTCCACAAACTTCACCCGATTTCAACCCGTATCCCAAAATGGCCATACTTCAGTTAAGCAAGCTAATATCGATGGATCATAGCAGGGCCCCCTCCCGCCCCGCACCATTGGACATGCACGCGTTCACAGTCCTTCCCACCTCACCCCAGTAGTATTGATAATCAACCTTGGCGCATGGGTTCCAAGGATCCCTGGTGCAAAGTTTCCCGCTACCTCCGCTCCCAGTCACCGAAGTTAGAGGGAATGACGGGTCAGCCTTATTACCTGTGAGCAGGCTTAGGGGATGACCCTCCCTCAGGGGGACCTCCATGCCTCTAGACACGTGGGCCAATATAGGGGCCAGGCCGAACACCCTGGTAAACCCGCCGGCGGCCTGCTAAGCTAAGCGGTTCCTATCGGTCTGACCCGAGTCCACCGAGGAATCGTGTAAGCCGGGGTTGTCCGGGCACCACGGTGAATATTAAGAGTGGTGCAGCTGGGATCCCTTAGGGCCAGAACTGGTCCTAGTACATCATTCGTATCGCATTGACGAAACGATGGCAAAATCACATGAATCGGGCCACGGGTTAAAGGCTTTCGTGAAATCCTAGGCCTAAGGTTAAGCCTTAATCGCTAACATGTGACTTTGTGACTGATTTTCCATCATTCGACTCAGGTCGTCAATACGGTTCGTATGATAAATAAAATTTTGGGCATCCCAAATAAAATCTAAAATGTTTTAAATCTGGCCAAAATGGTATGCATATTCTCACCCAGGTCATCGAATAGTATATACCAGAATTATCGCTATATCTTCAAATCGCCAATGCGGTTCGAGTGGTATACAAAGTTCGACATTTATGGAGAAAATTTTTTGGAACCCAAAAAATCTAAAATTTTTTCAATTTCAAATCTGGCTAAAATGTTTATATTCTTAACCAACTTGGCGAGCTGAGCCTAATAGTACCAAAATGGCATAAACTGGGGGTAGACGGGAGATCTGTCCCTAAGTCGACGGACCGTCGACCCTATTATGTACTGGTTCATGCGATGTTAAAAAAATTTTGACAAACCGTTGTGTTGCGCAGATATTTAGTGACCCATGTCGTCTTTAGGTGCTTCACTTTATTTTTAGGTTAGACATAATAAAAGGTGTGTTAGGAAGAATCAAGCATTAATTCGCCAATTTGCTTAGATTCCTAAAAGTTCTACGACTTAAACTTTCATAGTTGTTAATTTTATCATGGCGTCCTTGTTTTAACACAATATTTTTGCAACAAAAACCGTTGTGAAAAGGCGGTACTCTATTTACCGCTACAAGTTACCCAGAGATACCAGTAAGCGACAGCTTTAGCTTATAAACTAATAGAAATTTGTTTTTGTCCTTATTGAGGAAATTTATCTAAATTAAAATCACTGCTGCTCAAAATAGAGACCTGGATTCTATGCGAATTAAAAATAAATGTCCATTTTCTGCGTGCTGCAATTCCACCTACCTTGCTTTTGGCTTAACTATATATATTTCTTAAGTGAAGAAGACAATAAATTGTTCCGCAACACGGTGGAAAATAAATTTTAGGAAACATTCATGTCTAATACCTGGGTAGTAGTGCATATGGTTAGCTGCAAGCTGTAGAGTTAAAAATTGCATCTGTGAACCGAACAACCGAGGTTGATCTGTTGCCTACCACATTAAAGTTTTCCTATAGACGTAAATAGAATACACCATTAAAATTAATCCGACAAATTGGATAAAGCTTCACATAAAACGGATATAAAAGCAATTAACTGTAGACGCTCTATCTTAAAAATCGATAACTTTACTACAACAAAACACAGCAGCATCACTAGAACGGTCAACCATGAGGGGCAATACGTTATATCGTTAGAAACCTGAGGTTAAGACTTAGGATATCGAAAACGGCATGGCATGCATTACACTTTGGTTCAGGGTTACCTTGGCAAGAGTACGTATGAGGTCCATAACATGTCCCATTGAAGCCAATTTCTGCGCTGTGCATAGCAGAAATATTATTGTCTTACTTGACACACTATAATTATACTGAAATAGTAACCCTCATAGTACTTGGCGCTTTCACGGATATAATATATACAAAACGTGGTTCCTTTTCCAACAGCCAGCGAATACAGCACTAACGTAAAATTACATAATGCATTGTTATGATACAATTCTTGCTTTAAGACAAGACATTCTATAAAGTTAACCATGACAGCTTTCTGCGCGTGCTAAAACAGTTGAATAAACTAAATAACGAATGGAAGTACATTAAGCAGAGCTGAGATTTAGAGGCTATAGTTTATTAAACGTAGCACGTCGGTTTTTACAGTGTATGTGTCCACAGGAGCCTTTTTGGTCAGACTCGCCACGATTTCACATTACTTTAAATGGGAGTAGGAAGTGGAATACACTCTTGGGATGCTTTTCTAATAATTTTCTTCTAAACACTATATTCTCCTTTGCTGAGCCGCCTTTTATAAACATTATTTTGAGCAGCACAAATTTTAATAATCACCTATACAGATCTGCTCAAAAATGACTATCGCTCGCTCGAGCATCGACCGAAAGAAATGTGTTCTAAAAATAGAATATTAGATATAATAGTTTCGACATGTCGAGCGGGCCGCATAAGCATCGAGCGAGATGCGACAACTATTTCTGACGTGTGCTGTAATTCAAAAGGTATCAGTCATCCAAAGCGAGGTGTCCTGAAACCATGAAGTCAAAATATTATTCATCTAGTGCTGTACAGAAATTACATATTAACCCTTTCGTGCCGGAATTAATTTGTATATCGTGTAATGTTTGACAAATTCAAGCCTACGACAGGGATCGAACCCGGGATGTACGGGTGAAAGTTGTGTACGCAAACCAATCAGCTATCTTGGAACTGTTGCTTGGTTCCCGTAAGGAACCTCACAACGTGAGCGAATAACAACGCACGTTCAAATGTACGAAATACGACACACGCAGTGAACACGAGTCACAGTGTGCGTTAGGTCCATCTGAACGTAGTAGACATGAAAGGATTAACCCTTTTCCGCATAGTCACACAGTTGCAACAACGTACATTGCGACGCGATGCGCAATTTGAGTTTGTCGTTTGCAAGTGCGTTGTTATTCACTCGATTTTTCAAGCTGATTAAGGAACCAAGCAACAGCTCCTAAGCACCGTAGTGGCTAACGTACAAGACTCACACAAAATCGATCCTGGTTCTATCCGCCAGTGTGGCAAGATTGTTCAACAATGTGCGAAATGAACAATAATTCATGCGGGAAAGGGTTAACAGGTTCACCATATACAAAAATTCTAGTTCTTAATCTAAATTATGTCTATAAATAATCTATGTAGCTATATATAACGCAAGTTCGAAATGTCCAAAAATACACCTCCAAATACATATGAGTCGGACTAAGCTAAGCTCCACCCGCGCGCACAGTATCATTTTCAACTTTCATCGGATCTTCCATGCCTTGTTTCTCGAACCACGCGGCACGCTTTGATCGTATTTCTTCGTTACTTTTTTCTAACAATGTCGATATTGGTTCGGTTTTCAGCGGTGTATAGTCATTTGGTTCGCTATGCTCAATATCGTGATATACAACTCCACGGTGCTGCGAAAGAATGGAGCCTCTGTCCTGCCACCATTGGCCAGTTTTGTAAAAATGGAAATTAAAATAACCTAAAAATATTTAATTACAACTGTCTAGTTTTGCCTACCGTGCTAGGATACAACAAAAATGATACGTTTACTGCTCAACTGGCACAACTGTTGGATGTCTTAAACTTATATACCTTGCACGAATTTAACAATCGTGAAGAAACAATGATATTTATATTATTTGTTCCCATTTCTATGAGCTATATATATTAGTTTAATTTGGCGATACTATCTGTAAACTTTGCAGCTTTGCACGAATTTAACAATTGTGAAGAAACAATGATATTTATATTATTTGTTCCCATTTCTATGAGCTATATATATTAGTTTACTGGCGATACTATCTGTAAACTTTGCAGCTTTGCACGAATTTAACAATTTGTGAAGAAACAATGATATTTATATTATTTGTTCCCATTTCTATGAGCTATATATATTAGTTTACTGGCGATAGTATCTGTAAACTTTGCAGTAAATGAAATAATTTCATTCAAATTTACGTATCACACTAGGTATATAGTTTTCAAATTCACGTCAAAACAGTGTAGAATTATTTGTTGCAAATATTGACGCCATTAGCATAACACGAATTCATTCAACAAGCACATGCAAACTATCAAGCCAGTCATCGAATTCTCATACTATGTTACCCAATATTCGTAGTATTGACTGACACCGCTGCAACTTCCTTTCCATTAAGGAATGATTGCGAAATTATTATAAAAAATAATTTCGCTATCAGTAAGTAATCTGGAGAAGGTCAGGATTGATTCAGCTGAAATGTGCGCAATCTATGCTTCCTTTGAACATACAGCAAAGAGCAACACTATTTCCTTCGCTTGATTTCCATTCCCATCTAAAACTTGCCGGCAAAACAGCTAAACCTAAACTAATGACTTAATCAAATTTTTCAAGTCCTGTGACATTAGATAATGCAGTTGCAATATGACCATAAACAATTATTACAACAACTAAAAAAGTAAAATATTCTTATAATGAGCATATTTCTCACTGCTTCCATTTTAGCTGGTTCCTTTTTGGTTATCCGTAAACCAGTCATAACGTGGTCTACATAAACAAGCTACTCCCATTCATGTTATAGGCTCCCAGCCTAAGCCTTAGTCTAAACTCTAAGCCGTTAACTTCTGGAAGCATTGACTACTCTACGCAGCTTGTTCAATGCCTCGAACACCATATAAATTAAATTATACATCTAACTGAGAAAACTTTTTTCGAAAATTTTGAGTACTTCAAAAAATTGTCATAAGTAGATGAAAAATGGGCGTTTTACCCCCCCCCCCCTCCCTCCTCCCAGTTTCTGAAGTCAAGTTGGTTTTCCCCTCCACATACGTGGAGGTGGAGATTGGTGATAATTATGGTTGAAATTATGCCCGGCTGGCTTTAAAACGTTTCGGCCATGCCAAGGGTCTCATCAGATGGCTATAGGCTACCGCTGGCCTTAAAACGTTTCGACCATGCCAAGGGTCTCATCAGATGGCTATAGGCTACCGCTGGCCTTAAAACGTTTCGACCATACCAAGGG
>JASANE010015590.1:0-61998 GCA_030248225.1 Trileptium ribeirensis
ACGGTTCGCGTGTCAACGGTTCGGTTTCGCCCTGGAGCCCAGTAACCAGTGGTGTTCCACAGGGAACGGTGCAAGGCCCGCTCTTGTTCGTCATTTTTGTTGACAGTATTGACGAATACGTCAGTTGCTCAGTATACAAATTCGCAGACGACTTACGAATATCACGACGCATCGAAAAAATGAACTCAGACTTATGCTTCGATGATTTTCAAGCGGATCTTGACGGACTCAAACATTTCTGCGAAGAATTTCTTCTCAGTCCTAACAGTGACAAATGTTGCGTGATGTACTGCGGTGACGGAAATCCTCACACTGCGTACTCCTTCGCTAAGAATTTACTCCGTGAGACAGAACGTGTAAAGGACTTAGGCGTTTGGATCACTTCTGATATGAAAATGTCACTGCATTGCGCAAAGGCCGCTTGTAAAGCAGAAAAGGTTATCAGGCTGCCTCGCCGAACAATTACAAATTGGAATAAAAACATATGGCTCCATCTATACCGCAGTCTCATTCGACCACACATTGAATAAGCTGCCAATATATGGTACCCACACTACCAACGAGATGTAGATATTATAGAACGTGTGCAACGTCACGCCACTAAGCTCATCCCCTTCATCCGTAGGTGGTCGTACGATCAAAGACTTGAGTTTCTCGGTATTCAAAGACTTGAAAACAGGCGTCTTCGTAGCGATCTCATATTTGTTTACCGGCTTCTTCACGGCCATGTCGACATGGACATCTCTCAGTTTTTTAAACTGGGATACGCCACAACAAGAGGCCATGCGTTCAAAATAGATGCACTGGACATCCCCCGATTAAACTGCCGTAGATACTTCTTTGGGCTACGGGTTATTACTTCTTGGAACTCCCTTCCAGAAGATGTCGTAAACGCCCCATCTGTTTCATCGTTCAAGCACAGACTCCATATGTCAAATTTCTTCGAACATTGACTTTATTTTGTTTCTTTTCACGTAATCATGCCCCGCATTGGCGGGGCCAACAAAGATCTCCAGAAATATACGCCGACACACCGACCAACAATCTATGATTTGTTAACAAAGTCGTCGAGCGTACTCTGGAGCTTCAGGTACGCATTCAGGTACGCATAATCCGGATATGCTAAAATTGGCGTCGTAGTGAGCGCTTCCTTTAGCTGTTCAAAAGCCGTATCACATGCCTCTGTCCATGCAGAAGAAAACTTGACCCCTTTAGGAGGTTCTTTGGTAGTTTCGTACAACGGTGCCGCAACAGTAGCGTAATTCGGTACAAACCGTCGATAATAATTGGTAAGACCGAGAAAACTTCGTACTTCTTTCACACACGTTGGTTTAGAACTTTTCTGCACCTTTTCGATTTTACTGGGATCGGTACTGATTCCTTCCCGCGAAACAACATGTCCAAGAAATTGTACCTTTTCTTGAGCAAAATGGCATTTCTTTCCTTTGACTTTAAGGCCGGTTTCGCGTAAACGCTGCCATACTTGATGTAGATGGAATAAGTGTTGCCAAAAGTCAGCCGAGAACACTATTATATCGTCGATGAAACATAAACAGCTGATTCCCAGTAATCCAAGTAAGACCGTTTGCATCGTACGCTGAAACGTTGCAGGTGCATTGGTCAAACCAAACGGCATACGATCCCATTCGTATAATCCTTCGTGGGTAACAAAAGCCGTTTTGGGTTTACTTTCCTCATCCATTCGAATTTGCCAATAACCTGATTGCAAATCCATAGTAGAAAAATATCGTGTTCCACGTAACGATTCCAATTGCTCGTTGGTACGCGGTAACGGAAATGCATCCTTTACAGTTAAAGCATTTACGTTACGATAGTCAATGCAAAAACGTAACGTACCATCTTTTTTGTGCACCATTACTACTGGGCTAGCCCACGGACTACTTGACGGTTGAATAGCCCCCGTGGCCTTCATCTGTTGAATTTGCCTTTCGATTTCCTGTCGCATAGCATGTGGAGCAGGATATGCCTTTTGCCGAATAGGTGGTGCAGAACCCGTGTTGATTGTATGCAAAGCTACGCTGCAATCTCCGAGTTCTTCATTTGATTTGGCAAAAATATCACGATATTCATTCATCAGCAATTGTAGATATCGCTTTTCCATATCAGTTAGCACTGATGATGATAAATCAACACCAGGTATTGGTTCCAATTGATCTTTACGGGCATATTGAGTTTTTAAATACTGTTGCAACTGATCCTGATTTGCCCAATGCCGATATACTGGCGTTGATTCCAACTTTGCCTTATCAGTACCAGCTTGTAACTGACCAATTTCCTCTACATCCTCGTCCGGAGAGTGGACTTTAGAACTGGTTATAGGCTCAATTTTGACGCAAATGAGTCCCTTTGGTATGATTATTTTTGACGTGGTGGTATTTATAATAGGCACCCAGAGTTGACCACCAGGTTGGACAACTCCCACAGCTCTCGCGACCAGCACCATTTGGAAAATGGCCGCGCCATCTTCTGTTGCTTCCATTAAAACCTGGGCGCCAGACGGAAAACCTGTGGATATGAATGTATTCCCAATACTGATGCCGTTCGTCCGTCAACTTCTTGTTGAGCCACTGTAAATCCGTACTTTCGATCCACTTTTTGATAATCATCAGCCCGAAAATTCCATGTAAATACCTCCACCGGTACACCTGCAATTGAGACATCAGGTCCAGGATAAGCAATCGTGACCCGGTATTGTTCGAAAAACTGATGACCCAATATAACTGGATATTTCAGTTCCTTGACGACATAAAAAGGATGAAATTCTACCGTAGCCAAGCCAACATTGACCGGTATTCGTGCAATTCCTATGCATGGTATTTCGCCTCCATTAATCGCACGAAGTCGCCTTGCACCAGTAACGCATGGCCAAGTGTTCCAAGACGTTTCGTATAGCTCTGCATCGACTAAACTGACATCTGCACCAGTATCGACAAACGCTCGGGCAATGACACCATCCAATACTACGTCGATAAACACTCGTCCAGTTCGATGTCGTTTTTCCAGTGGTTTCGCAGTAATGATCCGATGTTCATCCCTGTTTTGCAGCGGGTTCGCTTCTGGCTCACTTCCAGCATAGAAAATATCTGCTTCAATAAGACCGAAGTCCCAAACCACTTCGTCATCGGTGTTAGTTCCCGTTGACTCCACATTCGCTTCCTCATCCTCTTCCACAGTATCCATCCACTCCGCGATTTCCGCTACATGAGGAACTGGTCGATCTGTCGAATCTCCAGATCGATTTTGATCCGTAGTGTGCCCCACAGATGATGTTGGCAACGAAGGACAATTAGTCGAAATATGACCAAAACCCGTACAGCCAAAACACCGTCGTCGCGTATTTACCAATGGATTGACACGCAAATTGGTTCCCGTACTCAACAGAGTACCGCCTCCGATACGCTGTTGTCGCCGCATTCCTTCGGCAGCAACATTACCGTTACGTTCATTGTTCCACGGCTTCCGTGCAGTGGTACCCTCCGGTACTGCATTGGATCTTGGTGTCGGTTGCAGCTTCATTTGCTCCAAGAATTGTTTCATCATTTGCTGTAATTCCGTCGTAGATTCGCTATTTCCAGCCGCAATATTCTTTACCGTTGTTCGGTTAGCAGTTGTCGACTGGGTAGTGACCGGAAACGTCGATACGCCCGTCGATCGAACTGGAGCTGCAGTAGCACGTGGCACAAATCCACTACGCGTGACGGTTTGTGCTACAGCTAATTGTAGACTCTCATTGTCACTATCCTGCAGATCGTCAACCATATCCATTTCCGCAGCAGATACATCCTTCATTCTAACCGTTTTACGCAAAATTCCCGGTCGAACAGCTCCATCAGCTCCATCTTCACGAGAATGCGTATCGCAACGTCGTAGAAAATCATATCGTTCCATTGCAATACGGGCTGCTTCCTCGACATCGTGTCGATCACCACATCGAGTTTGTATATCCGCTCCGATTCCATGACGTAGACCCTTCAGGAACGTGAAAAAGCATTCCGAGTAGTTGTACTGTTGTTCGATAAGACTGAACTTTCGTAACCAAGTAGCTTGCAATCGAGCTTTGAATGCCATAATAGTTTCATTTCGGCCTTGTACCATGCTGGCTTTGAAATCGTTCAGCCGATCACCGAAGGATTTCAAAAGATCGTAATGACGAAATCCTCGTACGTAGTCTTCGTAATAAGCGGTTTCCGGTAGCGTCGATTCTACCGCTCGTAGAACATATCTTGAGGATTCACCAGCCATCGCCAAGGTGAATAACGTTACCTTGTGCGTATCCAGTCGCACATGGAAACTGCGCAACGTTCGTTCGAAGCCTTCTAACCAGCCAGGAAAATCGTCACCCTTGAATTTTTCCCAGGGATGTCGAAGTACATATGCCGGTATTTCTGGCATACCAGAAAAAGTTGACCAAGCCGAGGTGCGTCCAGTTGCACCCGCATCGGTTCCATTGTGTAATTGCGTTCGCAACTGCTCCTGTGCAACAGGTTCTCTGACACGCATAATACCGGGTGCATTCGTGACCGAGGTTCGTGGTTCCATTAGATTGGCCCGCGACAACGCTGGACCGCGCCGTCGTCGATCATCTTCTTCCTGCATCGTCGTACGCAAAATATCCAATTCCGTTGGTTTGATATCTGGCACCGGCCATCGAGTTTCTTGCTGACGGTTTCTTGCTGATACTGACCAAATCTAATAGCCGTTTTGAGAAAACTTTAACAACGTAGTGGAACTGATTTAACCTTGACAATGACATGCCTCGTCGTGGCCACCATGTGAGCTTATCGGCCTTCTCCGCGGCACGTTTCTTACCAAAACGTAGCCGACATCTCCAATGGTGGCCAAAGGGGAAGAGGGTGACAACAGAGCGAGTTCGAGAATTACCCAAAAATATAAGTATGGTCAAGATTAGGGGAAGGAAGCCTCCAGGGGATGGACCGGTCTACCAGCGGTCGGAGATACCCTTTGTCACTGGATAAGAGTTGCACGAGTTCCCAAGGGTAGACATGTCATTGTCCCGGGCAGGGATATCAAGGTTGTGTCTGGATTATATAACCATTTCTAAAATAAATTGAGTTGGCCGTGTGCAATGAGTAAGTTACGTTAAACAATTGCCTGAGTGATTTAAGTGGAGTTTTAAATGTAGCTTATGGACTACTTGAGCAAAACCCTTTGGGGTGTGAAAGGATTAGAAAAACCAGGAGCAAGTAAGTTTACTTGAAATAAAAGTTTAAAATTTAGTTTGGCTTGATTTTGTGCATCCGGCACCTTTCAGCCATAGCGAATTTGAAGTAATTTATTTTGTGTAAGATAAAATTTAGATAGCGAACTCGAGTATCTGTGCTATTAAAGATCATACCCTGGCAATGTCCACAACACGAGCCCTGGGTAATGAATTTTGATATTGGAAAAGCCTAAAGATTGGTTCGATGACATTTAAAACGAAGTTTAAGTAATTTTGATCAGCGTTGGCAAGCCCGAGTAATTGTGCCATCCACGCTGAAGTATACCGTGGCAAGTTCGCATAACGAGCCGTAGTATTAAGTTAAAAGAAAAATAGATTTTGTAAAAAGTAAGCTTTGGTGGCAAGTTAAAACGTTATGTGAGATTTGAATTACAAAGATGTGAAGCTAACCATGTATGATTTATTATCCATGAAAAGTTATTTTTAAACTACAGCGAGCTGGAGTGGCGAGTCTGTAGTATTTTGATAATTGGTTGTAGGATTTAATCTAAAGTTCTTTAGAAACTTTTGTTTATAATCTCTGACAAAACTTAACACTGTCACGGTGCGCCCGAGTAGGCCCGTGAACAGCTGAATTCAGATTGACATCGAGTAATGTTAACGGATGAAATTGGTATTTTTAATAACAGAATAGTTACTGAGGAATCTTATTAGCAAAAGTTGTTCGAGTAACTGTTGATAACATTTATTAATTGTAATTTCCGATAGATTTTGAAAGAGGAATACCTAAGTAATCTTGCATTTGCTTGTAGTTTTTATTTTATAGTTTGTCAGTATTTAGAGAGGAGTGAGCTGCATTAGCTCTGAAGGCGTCCAAGCTCTGGCTTAACTCAGCAATGCGGCCCGAGTTAAGACAGGGTATGGAGCTAACGAAGGCATTGGTAACCGTTAGGTCCAAAGCTTAGAGGTTGTATACTAATACACTTTGGAATGTCTTGAGACCGTTTAAGTATTATCCAAAGAGCAAAATGTATTACCTGTGTTGTTTGTAATACTAGTATGGTATGCAAGCGAATTGCACCAGGGCTTTAAAACTATTGTTATATACAAGTGACCTAAAAATTAAAGGTATGTACTGCAATGTCACTATAACCCAATAACGTAGCAGAACAAGGATGAGTTTGATGGTTGCCTAGCGCCGTATACGCAATTGACAATAAGCTCCTAGGGGTCAAGCTAGTGCTAGCGCTAGAGAGTATATACACGTTGCTATAGGTGACCAGCACCCTTATTTGGAAGGACACAAGTAATAAGCAATCAGAGATCGGCTCAGATTTGATTAACAATAGCACCAATTCGTTGGAAAATTTTAATACCCGTTGTTAAGCTGAAAATTTATGAACAAGAAATAAACAATATAACAAGATTAGTATTACAAGAAAAACTGTACAAGAAAGAAAACTTAACAATGTCTAGCCTTATGCACTAGCAATGTATCCAACAATAAGTAACAAAGTATTGACACCGCGTTAGGACTAGCCTAGAACGCACGCGAAACTCTAGGAAATCATAACAATTTTTATATTTTTATAGGTTTTTGAGTATACACTAAGAAGTATATAAATCATAATTCGTAACCACCTAAGAAAATCGTAATAGTTGCAAATCGGAAAAATCTGAAAAATCATACAAAGTTTGTGTTAGTGTGGACAGGACAAGTGACACAGGATGCCCCCGAATAGAACGTGGGTGTTGGACCATAACCGCCAAGCCCCCTAAGCGTAAAATTTCCCCGGCCTGCATGCTAGGTAACCCCTAGGCGAGGCTTGCGCTAAGACATAATTCCGGTAATTATGTCCCACCCTAGAGCATACTTACAACACTGCAGCCTTCGACGATAGAGCAGCCCATGGAAGACGGCCTGGTACCAACGGGTGGTAAAAACGGTTTCGGAAAGGGAGAAAGACCAATCCCACCCAGAGGTTCCCGTTCAGGGGATGGGCTGCCCTCTTTCTGGTCTGCCTTACCCTATACTAGGTCTTACTATGCCTAGTAATCCCGCCACCTCGGCAGGATCCAGAAAATACAGGATCAACCTCCTGTATTGTCACTGTGAGATTTCCTGGGGATATATTTATATAGCTAGACTGGCAAGGGAAAATACATACGAATAAGTGGGTACGCCTATCTTTAGGTGATCGAGAACTCTGGGCGAACGTTAAGAAAAATCGAAGAGAAATCGCATACACCTAATAATAACCTATGACCGAAAATAATATTATCCTGGTGATAAACAACCGTTCACTCAATTATAATACTGACATCATACAACCTGACCCAGCATGTGACTACTAGTACACATGACCGAGGAAACTTACTTGACTTCGTAATCACCTACTCTGGGAGCGATTTACTCCAGAATGTTGAAGTCACTGATTCGGCACTATCTGATCACTCTTTAATAACGGCTACACTAAAACACAGAACGGAACAACAACATTATACAAAAACGTTAGAATATCGCTGTTGGAAATCGATTGATCCTGAGCGCTTCAGATCTGCCCTTCCGCATCTGCAGATGCCACATGATCTAACTGTCAACAACAGCACTCAGCGATTTTGCAGCTCTATTCAACAAATTATAGATGACCAAGTACCAAAAAAGCGTCAGGTCGTTAAAGACAAACCAGACACTCCTTGGTTTGATTCCGAATGTGGGACATCCAAACGAGAGCTGAGACGCCTCGAAAGGGTCTGGCGCAGGCAACGAACTCTAAATGCAAAAACAATATACAACCAACAAAAACAGCGCTTTCGACAATTATGCCAACGAAAACTCGACGCCTTCTGGAAATTGAAAATTGATCAGTCAAACAACAGCAGCAAATGGAATGTAATCAACAAAATGCTCTGCAAAGGCAAAAATCAACCTTAGCAGATGACAAAGCCAATGACATAGCAGACTTCTTCTATCAAAAAGTGCGGCTCCTACGGCTGAATCTTACATCGCACGGCTCCGACAACGAAGTATGCGCAAATTTGCCAAAGTCCACAGGCTTTTCGTTCACTCCTGTCACAACTGAATATGTCGAGAAACAAATACACCGAAGCAACAACAAATGCTGCGCGTTAGACATTCTGTCGCCTGCAATTATTAAACAATTTTCCGATACTCTCGCAGGTCCAATAACACATATAATCAACTGCTCGTTGCAATCTGCAAGATTTGCACACAGTGGAAAAATGTCTATAGTACATCCGCATTTGAAAAAACAGACGGCCGACCCTACGGATTATAATAATTATCGACAAGTCTCTAATATATCCTACTTGTCTAAACTAATCGAACGAGCAGTTATTTCTCAACTGAACTCTTTTTTAACAACTTCACATCATCTTCATGATCAACAATCCGCCTATCGCAAATTTCACTCAACGGAAACGGCACTCATCAAAATAACAAATGACATTCAGGCCGCCTTCACTAGACGTAAAGTTACTGTGTTAGTGAGTCTGGATCTCTCAGCAGCATTCGACACAATCGAACATAAATTAATTCTTCAGAATCTCTTAGCGGCCGGACTTTCCAGCAACGCCGTCGATTGGTTTGAATCCTATCTAGCTAACCGCCAACAACGCGTCCAAATAGGCAAAACTTTGTCAAAACCAACGGCTTTAACAACTGGTGTACCTCAAGGTAGCGTCCTTGGCCCAGTTTTGTTTAATATTTGTATTGCACCGGTCATTAAATTAATATCGGCAGCTGGTTACGAAGTACAAAACTATGCTAACGATATCCAAATTTATCGACATTTCTACCCAGACAACATTTCCACCGTTGCTGCATCACTGACAGATCTTCTACATAGACTGAAACATTGGTTTAACACAAATAACTTAATTCTAAACGATTCTAAAACCCAACTAATTTATTTCCATTCAGGGAATTTAACTGGACCACCAACTGTAATAGGGTCGGCAACTATCATACCGACTAATACCATAAAAATACTAGGGGTTACTTTAGACAATCAACTAACCATGGTTCAACACATTAACCAGTTATCTGCCACCTGCGCCTGGCAAAACCGCTCAATTAGCCGCCTCCGACGCCGACTGAGTGATGATACTGCACAAACCATGATACGGGCGTTTGTAATTAGTAGACTTGATTATTGTAACGCCTTATATTTAAATGTCCCAACGTACATCATGCAACCTCTACGCCGAACTTTACACACCGCTGCAAGAATAGTTGCGTGCTCAGCAAAATGGGATCCTATTAGTCCGGTATTACGACGTCTTCATTGGCTACCTCTTATAGAACGAATTACGTTTAAAATTTTAGTAATTGTATACAATGTGTTGGCTTCAAATGAACCCAAATAGTTGGCCAACATGTTGCACTCAGCAGCGACACCGCGCCTATCGAGTGAACGTTTACTCCAAACACACGGCTCACGAACAAAAACATTCGCCTTTCAAGCGCCCTCACTATGGAACACATTACCGCGATCATTAAGGGACTCTGAATTAACGCTATTTGCGTTCAAATCTAAACTTAAAACTCACTTATTTCCTCGTCAATGACAATTCATCAGTGCTTAGATCTTGTTTGATTGTGTGTATTAAAATGTATATATGTAAAAAAACGGTATTGTCACTGTACCTGTTCTGAATATTTCAATTGTCTATGTACTAGTGGTTTGTACATTCCTTGTTTGTGTTTTCTTATGTGTAATTTATCAGCGCTTTTGTAACGCTCCGGCGAAAAGGGCGCTTTATAAATGTTTCTTTATTATTATTATTATTATTATAATGAGTTGATAACTCTTGCTGATGCCAAGTCCATCGATGTGGATACCCTAACGATAGCAAAAAAATAACAATAATAATGGTTTTGCAACACTAGAAGAATATTGGTTAAATGGAAACGAAAAAAAAACAAGTATATTCGCAACTTTACAAAACTCGTATTTGTCAAAACTAGAACAAGAAAAAAGAAACAATTAAAAGCGTATTACTCGGCAACAACAACAACATAACCAACACAATTCGCCAAGATGAATGATGGCGCATGCGCAGATCGTTTCGAAAAGCCAGCGTTTTACAGCGTAGTAAACTAGTAGTTAGCTAAATTTATTTAGTAATAATTATTAAATTATCTATTTAGTATATTATTTCGAACAAATTTGGGGAGTTTTAGGGTATAAAATAGGGGTCTTATTGGATAACCCATAGGAGTTAAGTAGATATGAGGGTAGGAATAGATAGTTAGAACCCCAATGGATAGTTTAGAAGTTCAAGAAAACATATAAGGTTAGAAAAAGTTAAATATCGAGGTATTTGAATTTGGGGAAAAATGATAGGAATTAGGAGAGACCAGTGGTTAAGAAAAATAGAGTTATGGGACAATTAGGGTGTTGTTGGTCCAAGGAAAAGATCAAATGTAGTCCCACCTTAAGATAGGATATATTCCTACTTGATGAAGTCCTAATATATTCATAATTTTACTAATAAAGTGAAAAAGTTGAATTTTGGATAAAATGGAGTATTGTGTAGAAGTAATGTATCACCAGATAGGGGTAAGTAAGGGATTCACCCGAGTGAGGATATACGTCGCCTTACCGAGAATGGAATATAATATACCCATCGGGAGGAATTAAAAAATCCGAGAGAATTATGTTATTTGGACCAAAAATAAGGAAATTTATAAATTTGTAAATTCCGACCCGTATTTAGGAAATAATAGTCCCCGAAATAGGAGTAAAATGGGGTGGTTACCCAAGGTGCGGCCGCGTGCCATTCCACTCGGGAAGCATAACCACCACCCCCTTTTGGGAAAATTCTGAGAAATAGAATTAATCTTGGTATTTGGGGAAAATATTGAATGTTATCAGATTTTAGTTTCTTATTATAATCTTTATTATTAGTATTTTGAAATATAGGAACCCTATAGCCCAAATAAAGAAAATTATGGATCCGTACGCCCGAAATAGTAGAAAATGTCCAATCAAGTGAGGTTATAAGAGTCACCCCTCTGGGAGAGTGAATGTCTTCCCAGGGAAGGAAAATTAATTCATGTTAGTTTTAAGGTTGGAATTGAAATCAATGTAATGTGATATCTTGAGGAGAGAAAATACAAGGTTGGACCTGCCCAAAAGTTGACACGCAGATGTATACACATATACTAGGCACTTAGGTCGCCGTATTTTCAATTGCCGTAAAAATAGTTGGACTTTAGGGATAATTGAAAAAGAAGCAAAAATCACCTCCAAAAATAGAATTTTGCTGATTAGCTATGTAATAATTTACTATTACGCTAGTCGCCATAATATTACAGCGCAAAAATGAGCAGAAAATGGCTTAGTGCTATTTGGGAAAACGGTTGTCAAGAACCAACGGTAGTTGGAAAACAACAATCGAATTTCGGAAATAGAACAACAAAAATTTTGGAAATATAAAAAATATTTTAGAAGGGCCAACATGCACTTAACATAGCCATATTTAAGTTGCCAGGTCAGCGTATCCCCAGCTACGGTAAAAAATTGTTGTATTTTAATGCATCATTTACAATAAGATGCGTGCGCATGGTCCTAATTATGTCATGCGTTCAAATGGGCTAGCTTTTATGTCACGCATACTGTCCAGCTCAACTATTAAAATTTTGAATAGCCTAGCTAGGCAATGCATTTGTCGTCAAGTGTCGAGCCGGACTGTACTTTTGTCACGAGGCGTTCAGCTGAGCCCTATAGCTTAAGCCAGAGACTATTTAGTCCGCGAATATTACGTTTTATTATACGTATCTAAATAATGCCCCAATAGCGGCATACCGTTTAAAACGTTAATTGTATATATTAAAACAAATATATAACTTAGAATTAATGTGATTACTATAAAACAAAATGCTATTACACTAAACACAATACTGAATAAAATTTCTCAATTGACAGTTCAGCCGGACGCTCCGTTTGTCACACAGACTCTAGCTAAGCTCCTTGTTCGTCACATTAAGACTAGCTAAGCTATAAAAATGTACCATAGTAGTCCAGCTAAGCTATAGTTCACCCGAACTAGTTGAGTTGGACGCGTGACATAATTTGGCCCTGACGCACGCATCTTATCGTAAATGATGCATAAATGATAATTTAATAAAGGAGAAACAAAGAAGAAATACAAGGAAAACCAGAAACGGAATAGCCATGCCTAGCTGTATAATAATTTACCATTACACCTGCCAAGAGTCGTCATAAGATTAATCGAGAATAGAGCAGATAATTGTTTGTACTGCCGAAGTTTCAAACATCAACTTGGAAATAGCCAAAGGCAGCGAAGGTCACAACTAACAGATCACATCTACACGAAAAACAACATATTTGAAATTGGTTATACGTCTTTTCTATAAGGCTGTGGATTTGGTATTTTTCTCGAATATAGCGCACTGAATGCCCAGCCATAGTTAAGAATAAAAAGAGTAAAATCGCAAAACCAAGCTCATAGCTGGAGCTACCGCGATGATTGAAGCAGTGTGTCATGACAAACATGAGTGCTACTTTAAAGATATTATAATGCTTCAGCTGCTAATAATCGATAAAATATATAATTACAGTGTTAAAAGCCGCGCTCGTGTTTGCATAACCCTAAGTCACTTCCTAAAATACTTGCTGAAATTTGAACAAAAATAAAATTTCTAGTTCTTGGCAAAATCCCAAGCATTTCCATTTCCCAAAGCTCGCAGAAATTTTAAATATTCTGACACTCGTGGGAATTTAGAAGGTTCAAACATCTCAAGTTCCCGTCGGAATGAAATATATTAATTCGTGAGATATATATCTTTGCGTGGTTCCACAGTTGCGTCAAGTAATCAGGAAATATTTTACATAATTAAGAAACTGTAGATCAATAGGAAAAATATGCGGCGAAATCTGAAGACACTTATAAACATGGATGAGAGAGTGAGAAATTGACAAACTGAAACAGGGAAACATTGAGAAAATTAAAATTTGAAGAAATCGAAGAGCTGCGAAATTAAGAAACTAATAAACTTACAACTTTCAAGTATAATTATTTGCATTTTTACATCTTTCGCATTTGCAGCAAATCGCAAGTATCATAGGATTCGTAGATGATATGTTTCTACATGTAGTCGTTTACGTGAAGTGACACAATTCTAAGGTTAAAAACCGCGGAACCTGTAGGTTGAAAACAGTCCGTTAAGGAAATCAGGGAAGAGCAAAATATTATAAGAAAACCACGAGCTACCCGAAATGGTTCCACTCTGCCCTACATCATTCTATGACAACTAGTGCCCTGTAGAATACTGGGCCAGTGTCTAAAGTTTGGTGCATACATAGGCGACGCTTAAAGTCTCAGGATAAGGTTTACCTAGTGCATTATAGGAAGGAATCGTGGTATGGACTATGAGGCGGTCGGCAGGGGGATCTCGTCAAGTGAGATAAATTTTGGATTTTTTTGGGCCTCAAATTCTCAAAAAATTTTGGCACTCATTTTACCATATTTTCTGTAACTTTTGCCAATTTTCCCGTTAATTCCAGATTTTGCCGAATTTTAATCCGGGGAATCAGGCAACCAACACCCTCAACAAATAGCTGACGACCCTTGGGGTTCCGAGCCTCAGAAAGAACGCGTTCCATTGCCCCCTTCCTGTGAGCAGGTATGTTTTAGGGGCAGAAGTAAAATGAGACCAAAATTCTCGGGTAATCACATGTTTACCACTAGAGCATGGAAGAGCTGTACAGTTTACATACGGGTTTGTTGCCAGAATAATTTATGACAAGTACGATCTTAATAATGTTACCGCATTTGTTGATCGAACTTCTAGATCACAAACGTTCATAGAGAGGATGTGGAATATGTGCTCGAAGGCTCGGGTGTTACACCAAAATGTCGCCGATCTCCCCGGGTAAGTATTCCGATCGCACGCACATCGTTCCTGTGCGGAAAATATTTTTACAAAAAAACATAAATCTGCGAATTCTAAGCGAAAATTGAACGAAATTGGCAAAACTTAGAAGAAATTGTCAAAAATCGGGGCAGATTAAAATCGGAAAAAATAAGAATTATGAGTCCCAAAAAATTCGAAAATTTATGCCGTAAGATACCTCTTCCTAATCCCCCTAGATGGCTCATACCCGCGTTGTAGAAGCTGGGCTCTCCTCCGAAGCACTCGCTATCCCCTGGGACTTCGGACCTCGTGCATGCAGTATACGTTCTAGATGTTTTCAGAGTGTGCCAGTGGTTTTCCGTTCAGCGGTACACTTGAACCATATTTCTAATTAAAATTACTACAAAACACTTTCAAGATTAGTGCAGGGGAATAAAATCAGTGAATGGAGTTTCTTACTTGTTCCAAGCCTTACAACTAAATGCCGCATTTAGTCTTTCACCAAGGCGCCCGGTGCAATTCTTACCTCCAAGCGACACGCTTCAGCGGTACTAATTGCTAAACCTGTAGTAGTATTATGTCTTGAGATGCTTAAATTCGCCACATTCCCAGTTTCCCGTTTCCCTAGATTCTGAGCAATTATATTCCCAGGTTCCAAATGTGCTGTTAATGTCTTCGTTTCTCACTTAACGTTTGTAGAAGTTATTCGAGATTTTATGTTCTCACATTAAAAAAATCCTCTAAAACTTACCACGATTTTTACCAATATGTAAGGTTCATCAACTATTTTTAGTTAGTTATTATTTTTCTAACCATTGCGTCCGCAGCGGGAGTGGTAGGGATGTTGAGCCTGCAGAGGACAAATTTGACTCAAGACATGTGCGACACTGAAGGCTAATTTCTTCCCTTGCTCTCCATGACAACACTTATGATTACACCTGTTGCTACAGATTCCAAGTTTCTAACTTTCCGAAATTTCGACCTTCCTCGAAAAAAGGATTAATTTTTTCAGATTTCTACGTTTGTCCCATTAATGTACTCTCATATTGCGAGGTAATCGGCGAGATCCTCAGGGTTGCATTGGCCTTTATATATCACAGTTGTCGACATTCTGTCGGCTTAGGGGACAGATGGTTGAGGGAATGTTGCCGGACATCTTGCAACGACGGGTAGGCCGGGTTAATTTTAGAAGTTTTAGGATCTCAAAAATTTCTCACTTTGCTATATATTTTCATCAATTTTTGCCTAGTTGTGATAAATTTTTCTTTCACCTCTAATTTTGCCAATATTAACTAAATTTTTGATAATTTTGATTTAATTTTTGATTACTTCTGTTAAAATTTAGTGGCGCGATAAGGGAGATGTTTCCGCGGTCTTCAAATAAAGGGGTTGATTTGGTTTGAGGGGTCCGACCTGAACCCTCCCATTGACACGTTTGTGTCTATAATTGTTTAACTTTATGTATATTTATTCTTGTCTGTAAGAGCGCGTTAGAATATTGGTAACTACATAGCTATACAGGCGGCCATTTATTTTAACGGAATTGCAAGTGTTATAATAATTGCTGTTTACAAATACCGGTCATATAGCTACTATAGCAAGTGGCGCAGATAATAGCCTACCCGATCAATATGCGATATCGAAAAGTGTCATATTATCGTGCAGAAATGAATTTAAGGGAAACCTTGGGTTAAAATCCTAAAAGCTTACGTAAAATTTTTGTCACTGACAGCTAGTGGATTGCGTCAGTATTGTAAGGCATCCACCAGTATACCAAGGGAGTATCTGGTTCAAAACCTTCGCAAAATTCCTAAATCCCCGGTTGCCGGAATGCACACCATTTTCTCTATGTTTGTTTTCGTCTTTTGTTTACAAACGAATGCTAATTTGCATATTTAGCATCCGTTTGTTTTATTAGTTAACATGTGCTAGCTTTGTTCATTGTTATCTTATTCAGTCTAGGTTAACCTTCGGAAGTATTAGCGGCAAGCGTGCGTTACTTCCGGTTTATCTTCACTGTTACGAAAGAAGGCATTCTAGCAACTGTTGTAGTTCATGGCGATTTATACAAGTTATATTGTTTCTAATTTTTTATCTTCAATTGGATTACCTAGCTAGCAGAGTAGCGCGGTGGTTGTTATTCCAAACGAATTCTATTAAATTTATGAGTGGTTCCGGGTCAACTAATGGTGTTCAACTTTATCTAAGAAGTTTATGTCTGGTTTTGCGTTCGGCATATTCATAGTTCCTGTTTTAGCTGAGAATTGGCGATTATCAAAAACCGTTCTATCAAAAAATGGCTGAGTAATTTCTAGATTGTACATGGGCCTGCTTTACTATAAAATTTTATGTGATTGAATGAAAGATACACAAATAGGTACTGTACTAATTTAATATTCTTATGATAGTAATATTTTCATTATAAAAAACTGAGCCGAGAAAGAGTATCAACAAACCATAACGGCCCTCCTTAGAGTTTCAAAGTCTATATCCGGTAGTTGAGCAAATACCACGTGGAGTTAATCGGGAAGGAAGTACGTGAATCTACCCAGGGCGAGTTCGTGGCGCGGGACACGAAAGTAATTAATTGGGGACAGTTCGACGTGGAAGGTTGGTACGGCCAACTAACTGAAGAGAATTGTGGGAAACTAGACAGTAGTTGGCACTACTAACTAGTTATAGCGGGCTCGCTAGCCGTCCGGAATCGAGAACATTAATATAACGGCAAGTAATTAGCTTAATTCTAAGATCCTAGGATAAGGTAACTAAGTAAACGTACGGGTCTAGCCGTCCGGGAGGCTTCGTACAAACCTCACAAGAGGACCAAATTGTAATAAGGCGTTAACATAATCATAATATAGACGCACAAGTAATTAGAATAATAGTGCGCTCAAACCTGAGTTAGAAAAGTTGAAGAGCAAGGCTTGGTCAGTGACAGAATTTTATGGTGTTATTCAAAGGTGAGTGGCAAAATATCGGAGAAACTGAGGTGCATTAGTGGAATGAGTAACAGTGTTTATCGTGGCAAAAACTAGCAAGGTGTCTAAAATCGGTATTCCATATATTATACTAACTTCGAATAAAAGTTCTAATAATGTCTTTGCTGATTTACAAATAAATACAAATACAAATTTATTCAATTCCTATGGTACATACGAGACTCTACATTTACTGCAGTGTTCTGCTTCTGAAACGCGTTCATACAGCTCAAGAATGGATGTTCGTTAAGCGTTGTCCGCACAGCATGCTTACTAGCGTTCGCAGAACATTGCCACACATGTTTATAATAAGGTAGAAAATTCACACAAGGAAATGAATAAAGTAAGGGCAGAAAGGGGGGTATGACCTTGCCTCTATGTTTTATTTGGTATTGGAATTGTCATCAGAGCAAATCAAATTAGACATGCCGCAGCGCTAGTTGAACCGAGGCATCTAAAGATAGGATAGACGCGTGCCAAGAAAACAAAGACGACCACAGTTACTATTTCCGCCGGCATACTTTGGCCACACCTCGAACACCACATCTTCTGGTGACGAATCCCGTCCCAGTTTAATATCCGATAGCCGTCATAATAAAACTACAGTCCAACCCCTACCCCCACTAAAAGAAAATAAAAAAAGTATTCGGTTGCGTAATTGTCCCCTTTGGCGCTTTGTATGCGTATTTTTTGTTTGTTTACTATTAGATAATTATAAATTAATAGGTATAAATTAATAGGATTTGTTTTCTTGAGCGTAGCTACCCTGCTAATTGAACACTCGTTTCTTTGCGCTTAGTTTAACAGCTGTGGTTTTCATGGGTTGCGATATGACGTTAGAGTCTTTTTGTTGAGTGTATGCGGAAGTCGTCATTCGAGTTTTCTGGTGATAATCTATTGACCGAAAATAGGGACCGTCTTTCAATGCAAGTGTTTTGCCAAGCATTGAACTGTAATGTTTTGCTGCATTTTGGCCATTAGTGGTATAGTGTTTTAACGCTATAGCTTATGGAAGCTTTAAATCGTTGGATGAATTTCACTATTGTTGATAGTCCATGATGTACACGTGTGGTTGATTTTACCAACTTTACCAAGAACTAACTTAAAGCTCGTAAACAGCACCCCTTCCCCTCAGGTTCAGGGTCGGCACTTGTTTTACCCTTAGTAATTCAGGTGTTGGGCTTGGCATCGTTCCATCGTAAGCCATGTGTGTCGACATGCCCATATATTTTGCACATTTATATATGCACCTCTTTATATACATATAAATTATATACATGCCCTTATGTTTTATATTATATATAATTGTTAGAAATATTATCGTTCAAACATTGCAATATTAACAAATTTCTTAAGTTAGGTTTTTCGAAAACCTAAACTAATCAAACTAATTAGGTTAAAATAGGCGTCTTCAGGTGGGGTGGGGGGGTTCGTAGTCGTATCCATACAAAGTGAACCAGATTTGACTGAAATATCTTTACCCGCTGCCGAGATACTGCTAAAAACTTGTTTTGTCGCACTCCATTTTGACACTGACCCAAGCCTCTTCGGCCCACTTTTACGGAAGCAAAGAATTTTAGTACTAGCTATAGGATACAAATAAAGATTTCAAGTTTTCGCTTTAGCTATGCGCGAGCCCATCGGACTTTACAAATTTGAGTTATGGGTGTCATAATAAAAATCAACAAACAGTCTCAACTTTAAACAAGTAAACAAAGATATCTTATTTTTGAATTTGCACTGTCACACAACACTGGGCAACTCACTTTTTGAAGTGAATTTAAAGGTCTGATCCAAAATTTTTCTTCGGGGCATAATGCCAAATTTCAAAGCTAGCACATACTTGTTAGTGGCCATCGCTAAGGTGTCATTTCAATTCCTGCCTATCATATGTATGTATCAGGGAGTAACCGGAATTCCGGTTCCGGTTCCGGCGAAAATCGTGTTCCGGTTCCGGTTCCGGCAAAGGGCAAAAACCATACCGGAACCGGAATTCCGGTTTAAAAATTTTGTTTGAAATTTTCCACGTTTTTTCTTTATCCTGTAATCCAAACATATGTAATATATATTATACAATGATCAAGCTCCAATACAACCAAGCAAAAGAAAAGATTAATTAACCAATTTGCCGTGTGAAACGTAAGTAGGGCACATAATTTGAGCAGGAATTTTTCATAATAACCTGCAGGAGTTTGTTAAATCAAAGCCAGGTCGATGCGTGTAGCAGCTATTTTACACATCCAGAAGTCTGTGGGATACGTTTGAATTAAACCGGTCCAAATCGGTAACAGAGTATGGCTTACGCAGAAGTACTTAGGGTATGCTTGGCTAACATAAATTGCGTCAAGCACCCGCCAACTTGGTAAATCAGTCTAAATTGAAGTAAACTAACGTTATCTGCAACGCAGCTAGAAACTGCTTTCTTGGCAATGAACTGTATTTATTGAAACTGTGCGAGCAGCATCACAGTGTGTCTTATTTATAGCATTCTGATTAGAAAGTTATCATCATTATGATGTAACTGACGGGCACTGTTTGTCCAACGCTAGCCTAAACAGTGTCTCTGACCACTGATCAGAAAATTACCTTCTATATATTATTTTCTCTTAGATTCATATAAACCAATAATTTTAAGTTTCCTACAGAAGAACATACAACAAACGTATGTGTTGTAAAGGGAGGCGACTAGAGACAGAGCGAAAGTGTGTATTCTACGCTCCAAGCTTTGTAAGCATATTCGATTTGACGCAGTATATGCAATGGTGTATAGTGGAAGGCATTTTTGCTCTGGGTGTCCAAAAATCGACATATTTGATCGATAAATAAACATTATTAGCTTCATCAGTCTCGTTAAAGTGTCAGAAAGGCAATAATACCATCGCAAAACCATAAGTTTAATGTAAAAGTTATTTTTAATGCATTTTAAATCCACTATACCTTCATTTCTTCCCTCATCTGTTTTACTATATATAAATTTCGAAGACCAGGTTCCGGATCCGGTTTAAATGGACGGTTCCGGTTGCTGGTTCCGGTTCCGGTAAATTTTGGTTCCGGTTATTCCCTGGTATGTATAACCTGCGATTGTGTTTTCACAGGGACATAAATTTATTTCCTTATCATACTGCTATCAGTTTACAATCCTGGAATTGTTTGAACGACACACGTCCCGACGAAATGAAGCCGAAATCATTAAAAGATTGTATTACAGAAGTGTCAGAGCTAGCGACTATAATCGAAAACGAGTCCCAAGTTTTTCAAGTTTTGTCTGCTATTCAGGTAAGCAGTTATTAATTTGCTGTATGATTTATATAAATGCATATCAATTCGGACTTTCGTCAAATCAAGTATATATCAGTCGCCCATTTTTGAGCATGTATTAATATATATATAGTTACTGCGCCGGAATTGTATAAGCGACACACATCTCCCAATAAGATCACGTTCGTTCTGATATATATATACATCAGGGAGTAACCGGAATTTCGGTTCCGGTTGCGGTTCCGGCAAAGGACAAAAACCATACCGGAACCGGAATTCTGGTTTAAAAACTTTGTTGGAAATTTTTTCACATTTTTGCTTCATCCGTGGTCCAAACATATATATGTAATATATATGATGTAATATATCTACAATGATCATGGTCCAATACAACCAAGCAAAAGAAAAGATTAACTCAGCATTTTGCTTCGTGAAACGTAAGTAGAGCACATAATTTCAGTAGGAATTTTATATCCTAACCTGCAGGAGTTTGTTAACAAAACTAAGCCAGGTTGATGTTTGCAGCAGCTATTTTACACATTCAGAAGTCTGCGGGGTATGTTAAAATTAAACCGGTTCAACTCGGTAACAGAGTATGGATTACGTAGAAGTACTTAGCGTATGCTTGGCTAACATAAATTGCATCACGCACCAGCCAGTGCGCTTGTAAACTTTGTAAATCAGTCCACATTGAAGTAAAGTAACGTTATCTGCAACGCAGATAGCAAACTGCGTTCTTGGCTATAAACTGTATTTATTGAAACTATACGAGAAGTATCACAGTTTATCTCATTTATATTCTGATTAGAAATTTATCATCATTGTCATCTAACTGACGTGCACTGGGTGCCCAACGCTAGACTAAACTTTGTCTCTATCCACTGATTAGAAAATTACCTTCTATCATTTTCTGTTAGAAGCAAAGAAAACAAATAATTTCCAGTTTCCCACGAAACAGCATGTAGCAAACTTATGTGTAGTAAAGGGAGGCCACAGGGCGAAAATGTTTATTCTACACTCCATGCGTTGTAAGCACATTGAGTTTCACGCAACATACACAGGGGTGTATAATTGAAGGCATTTTTCCTCTGGGTGTCCTAAAACCGACATATTGATCGATAAATAAACATTATTAGCTTCCTCAGTCTCTTTAAAGTTTCAGAAAAGCAATAATGCCATCGCAATACATTAAGTTTAATGTTAAAGTAATTTTTTAATTTTAAAATACAATATACCTTCATTTCTTCCTTCACCTGTTTTGCTATATTTAAGTTTCGTTGACCAGGTTCCAGATCCGGTTTAAATAGACGGCTCCGGTTGCTGGTTTCGGTTATTCCATGGTATATATATATCAGGGAGTAACCGGAATTCTGGTTCCGGCAAAAATCGTGTTCCGTCAAAGGCAAAGGGCAAAAACCATACTGGAACCGTAATTCCGGTTTAAAAGATTTTGTTTGAAATTTTCCACATTTTTGCTTCATCTGTGGTCCAAACATATGTGTTATGCATACATATATACGGCCCACAGGCCCATATAGAATGATCAAGTTCCAATACAACCAAGCAAAAGAAAAGATTAATTCAGCAATTTGCCGTGTGAAACGTAAGTAGGGCGCATAATTTTTCATCTTAACCTGCAGAAATTTGTTAATAAAACAAAGCTAAGTCGACGCTTGTAACAGTTATTTTACACATTCAGAAGTCTGCAGGGTATGTTCAAATTTAACCGGTCCAACTTGGTAACAGAGTATGAATTACGTAGAAGTACTTAGCCTTGAGCTTGGCTAACATAAATTGCGTCAAGCACCAGCCAGCGCGCTTGTAAACATTGTAAATCAGTCTACATTGAAGTAAACTAACGTTATCTGCAACGCAGATGACAAACTGTTTTCTTGGCAATGAACTGTATTTTTTGACCTGTGCGAGTAGTATCACAGTATGTCTCATTTATAGCATTATGATTAGACAGTTATCATTATCATCTAGCTGACGGGCACTGTTTGCCCAACACTAACCTAAACAATGTCTCTGACCGCTGATCAGGAAATTACCTTCTATAATTTTTTTATAATCACAAATAATTTCAGGTTTCCTACAGAACAACTTATAACAAACGTATGTGTAGTAAAGGGAGACGACTGGTGATAGGGCGAAAGTGTTTAATCTATGCTAGCGTTCAACTAAAAGGCACAGCCTCATTACTTTTGCTGTCGATCAAAAAATTTTTATCCAAGAACGTCCATCATAAGATGAGTTATGAATGAGCACCAGTTGGAGCACTGTCAACTGCTTTTCATCTGTTATTATGTGAGATGTTGATGAAGAGTGTATGCTAGCGTTCAACTAAAAGGCACAGCCTCATTACTTTCGCTGTCGATCAAAAAAATTTTATCGAAAAATGTCCATCATAAGATGAGTTATGAATGACAGCGATAGACAAAACATTTGCACGATTTTTCCTATTAGCACCCTCAGGGGAAACTCCACTCGCTTTGCTCGCTCCGTTTCAATAAATATGCACCCCAAGCAACGTTATATCTGCGGTAAAGGTTATTACGTCCCTATGTACGTATCTATTGTATATACAAATTGCAGAGTAACGGGCATGATACAAACAATGTAGTATAATTTTAATATTTTGGTTACGTATTGAATTTTTGAAATATATTTGCGCCAATATTTTTAATTGTATTTATTAACTCGTCACACCTGGGGCCTGGTGAAAATCTGGCTATTTGCGAGAATGTGATTAAATAATGAATTGTTTGTCATGGAGTAAGCGTTTGTCGCAGCGGCGAACTGAACCTTGATCACTAGATACGTACTACGCTGTTCAGTAGCGCGGCTCGACTATTATAAATATGCATGTGTATATAAATATGAGAATATCTTGGCCACAAAAATTATCGTTACGCATTTGGAAATGTTGCACGTTTTTAAAACAAGTTGAAGGATGTGTGTGGTTTAGCTCAAGTCTCATCCTTTCGCGTGCTCACTTTTTTCATACCCTTTTCCGTGTTGGATGTTACTACCCAAGGCTAGCCCTAACATTGGTACCTACATACCAGGGAGTAACCGGAATTCCGGTTCCGGTTCCGGCGAAAATCGTGTTCCGGTTGCGGTTCCGGCAAAGGGCAAAAACCATACCGGAACCGGAATTCCGGTTTAAAAATTTTGTTTGAAATTTTTCACATTTTTGCTTCATCTGTGATCCAAACATATGTAATATATATTATACAATGATCAAACTCCAATACAACCGAGCAGGGTTTTTTTTCATTTTACAGAGTGCGCATTTGGCTGCGCAAATTTCAGCCGGACTGCGCTAAATTTTCAGAGATTGCGCAATATTATTAGGATTTTTTTACACTTTTTTGCCTTCAATACGATTATTTTTCACCCAAAAACTGTGTTTTTACTTTCACTTGTTTAATATATGGTATGCACTATGCAGTGGACATGTACACTTCTTTTGATACAACGTATGTTTTTGTGTTTGTTCAATATGAATTCGCGTTCGTTGTTTTTTTAGCGTGACAATGTTTTTATTTTTAATGATTTCTGGATATGGTAGTTGTGGCTCATTTGACATCATTTATGAACTAGCAAATTTACAGTTCATCTATTGAAAAAAACGCTATCCATGAAGAAAAACATGACCCCATAAGCACTGACCCAGGTACATTTGACTTGTATAGCTAAATCCAACTTATTCTGTCTAATTTTGAAAGTTACTTCGCTTAAACTATGCTTTCAAAGTCTTGGTGTTATCACAAAATGTCACCACAACTGTGCCAACTTCCGTGTGCAAAATGCAAATTACCATTGAGCTTTAATGTCACATGATCTAGTTTTAATTTGTGTTTTGTTTTTGTTTTTGTTAATAAAAAAACTTTTGTGAACAAAATGATTTTTCGGCGTCGATATTTCTCAATATTTTATTTTTGGCCCGTTATTTTGGATTTTTCCTCAAAAATTTTACTGCGCAAATTTCAGGCGAACTGCGCTAAACCTAAAAAAAGTGCGCATTTGCGCAGTGATTTGCGCAAAAAAACCCTGCAACCGAGCCAAAGAAAAGATTAACTAACCAATTTGCCGTGTGAAACGTAAGTAGGGCACATAATTTTAGCAGGAATTTTTCATAATTACCTGCAGGAGTTTGTTAAATCAAAGCCAGGTCGATGCTTGTAGCAGCTATTTTACACATCCAGAAGTCTGTGGGATACATTTGAATTAAACCGGTCCAATTCGGTAACAGAGTGTGGCTTACGCAGAAGTACTTAGCCTATGCTTGGCTAACATAAATTGCGTCAAGCACCAGCCGGTGCGCTTTAAACTTTGTAAATCAGGTGAAACTGAAGTAACGTTATCTGCAACGCAAGCAGAAACTGCTTCCTTGGCAATGAACTGTATTTATTGAAACTGTGCGAGCAGCATCACCTGTGTGTCTCATCTATAGCATTTTGATTAGAAAGTTATCATCATTATCATCTAACTGACGGGCACTGTTTGTCCAACGCTAGCCTAAACAGTGTCTCTGAACACTGATCAGAAAATTACCTTCTATCTATTATTTTATCTTAGAATCATATAAACCAATAATTTTACGTTTGCTACAGAAGAACATGCAACAAACGTATGTGTAGTAAAGGGAGGCGACTGGAGACAGATCGAAAGTGTGTATTCTACGCTCCAAGCTTTGTAAGCACATTCGATTTGACGCAGTATACGCAGTGGTGTATAGTGGAAGGCATTTTTTTGCTCTGAATGTCCAAAAACCGACATATTTGATCGATAAATAAACATTATTAGCTTCCTCAGTCTCTTTAAAGTTTCAGAAAGGCAATAATACCATCGCAATACATTAAGTTTAATGTAAAAGTTATTTTTAATGCATTTTAAATCCACTATACCTTCATTTCTTCCATCATCTGTTTTACTATATATAAATTTCGAAGACTAGGTTCCGGTTCCGGTTCCGGATCCGGTTTAAATGGACGGTTCCGGTTCCGGTAAATTTCGGTTCCGGTTATTCCCTGCTACATACGTATATACATGGTGTACGTACTTATATATTTACTACCGTATATGTATTGCGATTTATATTCAGTGCCGATGTTTAGAAATATACTAGCTGCGTGCCAGGGAGTAACCGGAATTCCGGTTCCGGCGAAAATCGTGTTCCGGTTGCGGTTCCGGCAAAGGGCAAAAACCATACCGGAACCGGAATTCTGGTTTAAAAAAGTTGTTTGAAATTTTCCACATTAATTTTTGCTTCATCTGTAGTACAAACTTATGCGTTATACATATATACGGCCCACAGGTCCATATATAGAATGATCAAGTTCCAATACAACGAAGCAAAAGAAAAGATTAATTTAGCAATTTGCCGTGTGAAACGTAAGTAGGGTGCATAATTTTTCATCTTAACCTGCAGGAGCTTGTTAATAGAACAAAGCCAAGTCGATACTTGTAACTGCTATTTTACACATTCAGAAGTATGCGGGGTATGTTTCAATTAAACCGGTCCAACTCGGTAACAGAATATGGATTACGTAGAAGTACTTAGCCTTGCGCTTGGCTAACATAAATTGCGTTAAGCAACAGTCAGTGCACTTGTAAATTTTGTAAATCAGGCTAGATTGAAGTAATGTAACGTTATCTGCAACGCAGATGACAAAATGCTTTCTTGGCAATGAACTGTATTTTTGAACTGCGCGAGCAGCATCACAGTATGTCTCATTTATAGCATTCTGATTAGAAAGTTATCATTATCATCTTACTGACGGGCACTGTTTGTCCAACACAAGCCTAAACAGTGTCTCTGACCACCGATCAGAAAATTACCTTCTATTATTTTTTATAATAAAATAATTTCTAGTTTCCTTCAGAACAACATAATAACAAACGTATGTGTAGTAAAGGGAGGCGACTGGAGACAGGGCAGAAGTGTTTAATCTACGCTCCTTGCCTTGTAAACACATTGAATTTGACGCAGTATACGCAAGGGCGTATAGTAGAAGATATTTTTGCTCTATATATATTGATCAATAAATAAACATTCTTAGCTTCCTCAACATCTTTAAAGTAACAGAAATGACAGAATGCCATCCCAATACATTAAGTTTAACGGAAAAGTTATTTTTAATACATTTTAAATCCACTATACCTTCATTTCTTTCTTCATCTGTTTTACTACATATAATTTTCGAAGACCAGGTTCCGGATCCGGTTCAAATGAACGGTTCCGGTTGCTGGTTCCGGGTATTATCTGATATATATTTTTATATATAATCAATGTTACGGATTTATATAATTATATACGGCTTTATCAAGTTCCTATTAATTTGATGTTGTATTAACAGTCCACCGGTATAAGCGCTGGAGTTCCGCATATACATTTGAGTAAATAATAAGTTAATATAAGAGTATTAACGTTGTTTAAAGTTTCCTGCAGAGACCAGAGTTGTGTTCAGCTTGACGTCGTTATAACCACAGAATTTTAAGCTTTAATGCAAATATACTTGCCCCTTATAGTCGATATAAGAGTAATATCCGAGCTGGCGGTTTAATATTAAGTTAACACGATGCTGGAAAGTTTAATAAAACCTTATCAGCAGAATTATACAGGTTGGTATAAAGTTTCAATAAAGTTAATATTAAGGTGTGTGCTTTAATATAAAGTTTATACTGTTTAGTGGAAGTCCTTGCAAAGCTTCATAGCAGCTGATGGTTTGTTACGAATTATTGGTTTATAGTATACAGTTTGAATCCCTTGTGTACAAAAGCTTCTAGAAAGTCGTTTTAATTTAATTAAAGTTTATATAAATTTGATAGGAATAGGGTCGTAAATCATTTAAGTTGTGTGTAAATTTTTATAAATTTGGCCTCAAATATGATCGGAATTTGCTCCGATAAGATTGTTGATTTATAAGCTTAAAATTGGGGTCAAATCTCCCCAAAAGTGCTGAATAAGCACTCTAACGGACCCCAAATTCAAAAATTTGATAATTTAAAATTTTAGATTAAAAGCAGAGTTGCAGTCACTCTACAGAGTTCAGTATGACTTCGACAGCGCAGAGCGCGGTCGGTTGCAGACCGGCTCTGGCGCTTCTTCATTGCTTCTGTTTATCGATCGACTTTTGGTTATATGGTTTTCGTTTTGGCCTGGTGCTCGGATGGACGGTGCCCAAATGGAGTCGACCATGTAGGTGTGGACAGGGAGAAGTAGGGTGGAGGTGAAGTAGGACTGTTACTAAGTAGAGTGAGCTAGTAGAATAGACGAGATGAACACGAGTAACTCGTATGGATAAATCGTAAGGTTAAGCCTCCACGGACTCCCTGTCCGCACTTTGTTTTGCATGATAGCCCTGTCCGTCCTAGTTTGTCCCGCAGGCACGTTGTGATGACTAGACCCTCACACAAATTCACTTGGTATCCGAAGTCGTACTGAACCTCCTTCGGTCATTGAGTTAGGACACAAGCAAAACGCGACACTCACGTTGAGACTCACTTTACATGATTCCCTGAGTCGAGTTAGGATTTAGGAAAAATATTCTTTGAGCCGACTGAGGTTAAATAAACTTTTGGTCGAAAATTAGAGAACTCCGAATCGTCCATGGTCACGCGAATTTTATATGGCATTTATCAAAACTTATTTTCAAGATTTTATAGGATTTATGATTTCGTTGGACGCAACTCCGTCCATTCATTTTGCTGTTTTGTTAGTAATAACTTAGGAATATTGTTAGATCCAGTCACCTTAGTCAAATTTTAGTGCTATAGGCAGTGTCCGCATGCTAAAATTTTGTACCGAACCGCAAGCAGACGTACTGCCACCACGACCTGTGAGCGAGACAGTTCACCTAGGTAGAAAGGTTGGGAACTGTTCCAGGAATTAGGTAAAAATTTTACCCGGATCTCGAGCAAGATCCGAGCTTTTGATTCGATACGTAAAACGCTCAAACATCGCTTCGGAACCCTAAACCCGACGACCCTGAAGAGGTTTGCCCCCAGCAAAATGTGAAAATCAAAATATCTTAAGTAGGACTCTAAAACATGTCGATTTCGAGTCGGAACTCCAAACCCGATGGCCTTGAATTTAAGTTTTTCTCCAGGAATTTTGTTGAAACGCTCGCTGTTTCTTCATAGAGATGTCCGCTATAAGACACCATTCGAAAATCCAACTTTATCAAGTCGGAATCACAAACCCGCCGGCCCGATAGGGATCCGCCCCTACCCAAAACTTTAACTGGTCATAACTCGAAATCCCCTCCAGGAATTTCGATGATTTGAGCATATGGCGGTAATGCAGCACGAGCCTCAGCTTGGCAAGCAGCTTTACAAGCAATAACTAATACACAAGCCAAGCAGAAATCTTACTATGATCGCAATACTAAGGATAGCACTTTTGCTGTTGGTGACCGAGTATTACTTTTCAGGCTTAAGAGAACTAAGGGGTTAACTACAAAATTGGGACATCCTTGGAGAGAGGACCGTATAGAATTATCGATGTCAACCCTACAACTGCTCTGATTCGAGCATGCGACTACCCTGACAAACCTAGCTTCCGGGTGAACGTCACCCATTTAAAGTTATTTTACGGTCCATATGTCCCACGCTGCAATTTAGCATGAGTTCATTGAGACTAACGAGGCTGCGCGAGTACCAGTTGCCGCTCCGGAGGATACTGTCCCCCGCACCGACACGGCAATCTTGAGAAATAGTGGACTTGGTCGGTATAACTTACGGAATCGTCGCAACTAGAACTTAACTTAAGTAGACCATTGAATTTATCGTACTTATTAATTTATGGGTTTTATTAGTATAATTTCTACATTTTATCATATCTTATTCTAGATGAAATTAAATTGTCGCAGCATTATTTATATTAATTTATTATTTTATTTATTTATTAATTTATTGTATTATTTAAACTTATTAACTTCTGGGGTTCCCCCATCCTCCCCATTTTTGTGTCTTCCGTCCAACTTCAGATCTTTCTTTTCGTTCAACTACCAAAATTTTACGACTAATCGAATAATGACTACTAAGCCAAAACCGTACAGCTATCGCATGCGACCTGAACATCTTCCACAGTCTATAAGGTCTCGCTATTATCATGGATAAGCGTGCATTAGGTTTGAGGACTTCTATCGCTATGGTGATTGTGACTGAAGCAACTACCATCTCTCTGGCAATCCCCCCCCCCCCCCCCCCCCACCGCCACGCCACAACTCCTTCACGTTCTTCGTTTTGATCGACGTTAATCAACCAGAAGCAAGGCCAGATCTATCGCCGACTACTAAAATTCATCGCCACGTTGTCTGACATAACATAGTTCTAACTTATGACAGACAACAAACTAGTGGCTGCTCGTTCAAGCTCCTCGAAAAGCAACTACCATCTCTCTGGCAATAACCCACGTTCTTCGACAAAAGCCATGTTGTCGACATCCCCTATCTTGGCACGACTTCGAAGGCAGATGATAAGATATCTGTGAGTGACTTGACTCCCCCAAACATAGAGCTTGTCGATGGGGGTGAGATGTTTGAACGAATGTCAGTGTCAGAAAAAATGTCTGAACTATCTGATCCAACTTCATCGCAGTCGTTTCTTGAATGGCAAAATGAACTAGCCGAATTCAAAACCAAACTTGACAATCTTGAGCAGAAACTCGGTGAAGAAATGTCTTTGACTCGATCTAAGATAGACCATCTTTCTGGGAAATTCGAGCAATTTCTCGCAAAATTTAATGAGTTCGGTGAACAGTTGTGCAAACAACAAACAGACTGGGCTACTAATGTAGACTCAACCCTGTTCGAGTTGCATCTTGGAATGCAATGTATCAGCCAATCTATCGAGCACCTACAGCAGCAAATGTTCCAATCTCTGCACTCTCCGTAGAGGAGATTACTGAAGCTCTGAATTCCTAAAAACTCTTCACTATACGTCAAGTTCTATTCTAAAATCGAGCACAAATATTCTTTCGGTTTTTATATTATACTGGGTCTTTGGCCTTTGGTGTACTATTGGGTAAACATCTTTTCGGCTGTATCATACAAATCTTGTCATGATATTCTTGGTTGTAAACTTAACGAGCCTACCATTCGTATTTTTACTAGGGCATCTTATACTTCCTTGCCGACTTCTCAATTCTGATTCTGACTTATTGCTGACTAAAGGCAACTTACGAACACTACGTAGCTGCGTGCGCTCATAAATTCATGTAGTTTATAATTCTCTTAATCAACATTAAACAAGCTGAGCAACGTCACACTTATCGCCGATTACTCAAATTTGTTGAACCATATTGAGTCGACAACAGTTCAAAACATATTTGTGGAAATAGAAAGGAAACTGAAATCGTCCACACTAGTCATCGTCCCTACCACATTCTGCTGTAACGAACGACATATTCAATAACAGAGTCCATGACATCATTTTTACTAATCAACGGCATTAACAAACTGTTTTGTCAACAGCAACGTTAACGTCGAATTTTATGCCGAACCCGAGCTGTGCTGTATCATAATGATAATCAATAGAATTCACTCCGCCTTCGCTACTCACGCCATGACGGACAAATACAGGATCAACTTCAACAACGTATAGCACCACGTCGCCAACAATCGAGACATTTGAGGTCACAGCACGGTGCATCGCTGATACTTTTGTCATTGCCTACCTCAAAGGGGGAAGGAATGCAACGATACTGTCGATGGTATTCAATTGCTGATTCAATTCATCGATGTTGTTTTCCGAATTATTTATGAATGGATTTATGAATAGAACTATATGAAAATGTTTTTATCTTCCGATGAATGCTGGGACTGTATTGGAATTTAATTTACTTAAAATATTTTTTGCTTGTTGAAATGATATAAGGATAGGACTTGTTGCGATGTATGCTTAGTTTTGTTTTGACAATTCCTGTTTGAATACCACTTAGTGTTGCGCGATATAAAAAGTATTGGTAGTATATTTGTTTTTGGCCATTGAGAGTACTATCGCCTCAATGTGCATTTAACCAATGTAAGAAGTCCCTCAAACTGTCCTGCATAGTAAGTGCTACAATATATATACTTACTAGTATATCGTCAGTGCTACGGATAGAAACGAAAGCATATCTTTCACAAAAAATTAGTGGTTAACATTTGAACACCTGTTAATTTTTCGCGAACAATCGTAAATTGACAAAGGTTTCATTTTATTTATTCTCGTAACTATATTATATTAGTTGGAAGGTGGAACACAATAGCAGTGCTAATGTATTCGTTGTTAGCGAGTATGAAATTGTTTTAGCCGAGTAATAGTCCAGCTCTAAATCAAAAGCTCCCACCCTTAGTGACTAATGTTAACTTATGTGACTAATGTTCAGGTATAACCTGTACTTTAATGCAGGGGCGTGTCTGGCAGGACAATGTTTTTTGTAGTTTTTTATCGCGCTGATGTCGAATAAACATATGCTAAGTAGTTGGTATGTAATGGTGCTCTCTAGAAATCTCAGTTTATGGATCGATCTCACTGATTACAATGAGGGCACAGACATGGCAACGATACAACACAATCGCAGGGTCCAGTAAGTCATAACTGGCGGCTCACTACAATAAAATTTGCAGTCCTTTAACTCAGCATTCTTTAGTGAAAATTATAAATACTCTTCTCGCATAAATTTTTGACTGTTTTCTGTTATCTTTATACTTTTTCATGTTTCAGGGTATTCATGACAACTGGCTAGCAACGTCAACTTCTAAAATCACGTCAAGTCAGAGAGTGGCAATTATATCGGCTTTACTAGCAGTATTGAATAAAATATGCTCTAATACAACCATTGGCTTGTGTAGAACAGTCAAAATTATGGACGATATTTTTTCTATGATGTTACGGTTGGCACTAAATCCACCTACAGTGAACGACAAAAATGTGGTACGTTTATCAGCGGATATAAGTTTTTATACATGCTACCAAAATGAAGGCGTTAATATCATGTCATTATATCTCAGACGATGAATATGAAGGATTTCTTTTATAAAAATTAGGTATACTGAATGCATTTGCTACCAAAAGTACAACGTTTAATTACTGTACTCGGTAAAATTAACGCCGTTACTACGTGCGAATTTCGCAAGACAGGTATTCGAATTTTTTTCCGTAGCTGTGTGAAATTTGTTGAATTTATATCCATATGTTCAGAACAGATGTTTATTTCTGGCGGGTAGTGTGTCCTGATAATATGCCTGGAATTTGCGTGTATCATGCCAGTTTTACACAGTTTAATACAATTCTATTGTTTCCTTGCGAAATCTGCAAGAACGTTTTGCTTTAAAACGTTTGGTTAGCCACATATTGCTGAAAGCGGTTTCAAAATAAATTAGCATTCAAGGCTACATGAATGTCTTTAACTTTAATAAAAGGTTTCAAATGTGCACGGTAAAGGTTCAGAGAATAATGTAAAATTTATTATTGCTATGCACTAGTTGTAACAAAGAAACTTGGAACGGAAACTTGAATGTAGACTTTAATTTAGGCGGTTTTAGCCCGAATATTACAGCCGTGTGCCCTTGTATGCCGGTCTATCTTATGTCGTAAGCGACACGATTATGCAAGGTAACTCGGCAGGTTTTGAGCCTGTAACAAACAGAAATAACTGCATAATAGAATATTCTAGCACATGGTAAAATATTGTAGAAGCGAATGATCATTTCCAATGCGGTTTTAACCTTAGCATTCATTTTAGAATACGCAAGTTCATAGACAAATACAATTTTTTTGTATCAATACGTGTTGTCATGGTACCCTGGTATAACAAATCGTGTGCCTGCCCATTGCAATTTCGCAGGGAGCTACTGGTTTCTGGTTTCCAGTTCCGGCTAATTTTTGCTGGAATGGAAGTCCGCTTTTATGACTTTCAACAACTGCATGGCGATTTTTTGAACAAAAGTTTTCATTCCCGGTAAAAATTAATTGAATTCTGAGTAGAGTGACTGAATCTAGCCGTGACAGTGGTGAAATTTGACAACGTCTGGTATTGTGTTTTTGAGGCGACAGGTATACCCAGTTTTGCGCGCTTATTAGGAAGATTGAAATCTCTTGTGCATTTTAGTTAGGTGCGAAGTCCGATTCCCAAAATCTCCCATTTAAAAAAGTGGATCAAACGGGTTCGGGTCGGGCCCCGAAGGGGCCCCAGCAATCACATTACTTTTTATATCTCGTCAATCGGAGTATATATCTCAGTCGAATTAGGCTCGAATTTTGTAGAGCAAATAAGTCTCTATACGACTATATATATTGCTTTGCTGCGAGGATGTAGGATGTAGCTTTTCTCTTAGAATGTAGGATTGGGGTCAAAACGGGCTCTAAAATGGTCCCATGACACCCAAAATGTTACGAAATGGTAGCATATATGTAACCGCTCTAGTTATATAGGTATTTTGGTCTCATTTTGCCTAAGAATTCATCCTTTATGTAGTTGAATATGGTATGCTGATATGGTAATTATTTATGCTGCATGTTTGGGTGAGAACAGGTTTTCCATGGTCTCATGGGCTCTAAAATACACAAATATGGTAATATATCCGTAGCCACTCCAGCAATATATCCGTTTTCGTGTTATTTTGTAGGGTAATTCATCCTCTATGTGGCTGCAAACCGTGATCTATTATTGTCATTATCTACACTGCAGGGTTGGGTGAAAACGGGTTGTCCATGCGACCCAAAATACTCGAAAGTGGTAATATCTCTGTAGCCACTCTGGCAATATAGGTGTTTTTGGTTTCATTTTGTAAAGCAATTTATCTTCTACTACAAATTGCAAAAGTTAAAGCTGTCTTTTCGCAGTAATATTTCTATATGTGTCATTTTTCAGCAGTTCATAAACCGGGATGGAATCCTACTTTATTAGTTTCATTACCGCTATCCAATATACGAATTCCTAAATGCTATAGCAACATACGTGCCATTTTTATGTCGTGAAACTTATTTCTGTTTTAAAAGTCAATGTTTGTTGTAGCACTGTCTTTCTATCCTTTGTCAACGTCTTGCCGTTCACGCATTTACGAAATTGGTTTCTCAGCTGTGTGACGTCCAAACATGTTTAAATGCCGCGCTGCGATACATGGCTGTAGCAGTTGCTGTAAACGTACAATCCAGTAGTCAAACAGCGAGCAATATTAATTGCTTCAAGAATTGGTTATGGCTTCGCATACAAACTTTAACGACCTTCAAAAATCAGCCCGATACAATATTAGCCGCGAGAAAAAGGTATATTTCATTTTTGATAGTACTGGTTATTATATATTAGGGAATAACCGGAACAATCCATTTAAGCAGAATTTGGAATCGGAACCTAGTCTTGGAAACATATATAGGACAAAATGAACGTACTGTGGGTTTAAAATGTATTAAAAATAAATGTTACATTAAACTTAATGTATTGCGATGACGTTATTGCCTCTGTTCGAATTTGAAGAGGCGGAGGAACCTAAAATACTTATTTATCGATCAAGACGTCGGTTGTTTAACTCACATCGGAAAATTGCTTTCCGCTGTACAGGCTTGCTCAAACTGCGTCAAACTAACTGTTCTTGTAACGCGTGGAGTATATATACTAGAAAATTTCGCTCTGTCTCCAATAACATCCCTTTTCTAGACATACGTTCGAGACATGTTATTTCGTGGGAAACCTGAAATTATTGGCTTATATGGTTCTTATATAAAAGAAAATAGATAATTATACTATAATTTTCTGATCGTTGGCCAGAAACATTGTTCAGGCTAGCGTTGGGCAACCAGTGTACGTCAGATTATGATGATGGTTTTCTGCTCAGAATAAAACATAAATAAATAAGACAAAATGTGATACTGCTCACACTGTTTAAATACATGCAGTTCGTTGCCAAGAACGTAGTTTCTGCCTGCTTTGCACGTATGTTACTTTATTCCCATGTAGATTGATTACAAAATTTACAAGCTCACTGGCTGGTGCTTCACGCAATTTATATTAGGCCTACAGCTAAGTACCTTAGTAATCCATACTCATATCAAGTTGGACTGGTTTAACTCTAACATATACCGCAGATTACTGAATCGGTAAGCTGCTACAAGCATCGACCTAGTTGTGTTTTGTTAACAGACTCCAGCCTGATGAAGATGAAAAATTCTTACTGGAAATATGTCCTACTTACCATTCACAGGGTAATTTGCGCAGTCAGTTTTCTTTTGCTTGGTTGTGTTGGAGTCATTGTGTATATTTATGGTTGGAGCACATGCGAAGCAAAAAATATGGATAATTTTTTAAACCTGAATTCCGGTTCCGGTATGGTTTTTGCCTTTTGCCGGGACCGGAACACGATTTTCGCTTTTTCTTCGCTAGTTTTAACCGTTAATACTGTTCATATATAATTGGACTCGGGAATTTAACCGTTAATCGGTTTAATTTAATGACTGGACTCGGGAACAAATTTATGATATATTCTTGTAAGAACTTTTTGAAGTTTGCGCCGCGTGTTTCATAAATAAATTGATTTTCCAGGTTGGGATGTCCCTTTTATCCATCATACTGAAACTATTATTGACATATTTACATATTTATGCCTGTCAATAATAGCTTCCACCATCAAATTCACAAAGCACATGTAGCAAATTTACATGATTTATCCGAATAGTGGAGGAAGCCTTTAGGCATATCGATCTCACATACGTTTCCAAATTCATGTCCGATGTAAACATTGGCTTCTACCCAATTCATGAACATCAGGCCTTTTTGCGTATCAAAAAGTTCGAGAATGTGCTAAAAATGTGATTTTTTTACTATTTGGGCTAAAAATCCCAAATCGTTCACCATGGGGCCAGCATACCTTAAATTTTCTCTTGTTACATATCAGTGATGCAAGTCGGTCTTTAAATTAGGTATACTAAACCTATTATGATAGTTATAGCACTATATGTTCTTCCCACATCAGCGGAGGGAATCGCCCCAGGTATTTTCAGCTCCACTCAGTGCCGAACAATGGGACCTCAGGTATAATTTTGGTCGTTTGGACAATCCAATTTACGTACTAAAATTATCGTATATATACTCCACTCTGATAATGTTCACATGATCGATTATCTGTCCTATAAGACTTGTATATATAGTTTATAGGACTTGTTATATATAAATGTATAAATTGCTATGGCTGTACTAACAGAATGTGTCATTCTGCTTTTTTTCTATCTCTGTCATTCATAACTCATCTTCGCATGGATAGATTTCGGTAGTTTTTTCTATTCGATAGCAAAAGTGACGAAGATGTGCACTCTAGTTGAGCACAAACAGCTCCGACCCCATCTCCTGGGTCAAAATGGCAAAAAACAGGGTTTACCAAATCTGGCAATACTGGTAAGAATCTTTCGCAGCCCATATCTTATGGCACAGGCTTCGCATGGAAAAATGGAAACCGCTGATCTGCTGATCGAGATCTACAACATTGATAGCTATGACTTGTTTTGTGAGACCACTTCTTGGGCTGCTGTGAGTCCGAATATGGTTCATCGAGCCTTTGGCAGACATAGCGATTTTTCAGATTTCGTGTTTTTGCTTGCTTTTACTTTACAATAAGCGCCTATTAGTTTATCAAGCACGCTGCATGCGATGGTTTTGCTATCTACAGACCAACTTGATTATAATATACCTTTTCATGGGGTTTCAAGGATTCTGCGGTCGACCAACGCGATTTCCAAAATGTAGTGCGTTATCATTTGTCTGATTATTGTGTACAATGCATCAAGAATGGTCAATATATAGATATTTCTGAAGGCTGAATGCAATGATTTGGTTGTCTTGAGTTCAGCATATTTCAAGCCGGTTTGTGAGTGTTCAATGTGTGTTGGGTCAATGAACCCGATTTCCAGAATATTTCTCTTCTGTTATTTGCTTATGTATTGCATACAGGTCTTCAAGAATTGTGTATATAGGTTTTCCGGTATGCTGAATACTATGATTTGGTTATCTAGAATCCAGCACCGTATCTTATGTCTTTCAGACGTTTTCATTGGGTTTGGGTCATTTCCAGAAAATAGTAAGTGTTTAGTAGTCTGGTAGTAGTAGCGGCTAGTGTGTATATTTTATGCCTTTTTATTGGTTTTTAGAGGTTTTAAGGTGGTGTACATATCAAACACAGCCTGTTCATTTGACTACATAAAATGATAACTTAAAGAAAAAACAACGCTCGTTCCATTTCACCATAGCTTGCGAGTTACTAGTGTTACATTGCTTTAATTTTCATATGTGTTTAGGTCAATAAATTCTTATCTGGACGATAAAGTCGTGAAAGTTATGCGTGTTAGTATTCAAGAATTATGCTGGCAAGAATATTACTGCTACCGCTCTGCAAGGTAACATATTTATTGTGACTTATTTTCGATTTTCGTATTGCATGTATATACAAACTGAATATATTTCTGGCTATTTGTCCTCGACTGCCGGAAAGAACATAAAATTACATTATCTCGTATGTACTTCTCAACACACTGTGCGTCATTAACGACTTTTGATTTTTGATCGAGCATCCAACGGACAAACATCGAGCGATTTGTGGTCATTCTGATGTGTACTCAATCAGTTATTTTTTACGATCTATGGTTTTGAATATTCATACAGCAAGTTATGAATTTATCGCCATTATATATTAATTTTTCAGTTTAACGGTCAATTTATCTATTTCAACACTGCATTGTTTTAATCTGTACTTTGACAAACATGTTAATGGTGTTGTTGCGGAATTTAAATGGCAGTGGTGGAGTCTGTTGCACAGAACTTTCAACACACTTTTGATCTTATACAGCCACGAACAACAGTAAGCGCAGGCGCGGCATGCACAGACGCAGATGGACGAAATTTTATTTGGACGAGGATAACCACAGTTTCATCTGAAAGGAGCATACCTGAATATCTTGGCGCGGACAGACTAACTTGTGAACGCAGTTTCGTTAATATATATGTTACGTAATTGCTATTGTCTGTGGCTGTAGCTCTTAAATAAGAGAAATAAGGCTATCCTGCCTCCAGTGACTTCGTATATATTATGTTTTAGGGCGTTTTTAAACGTTGAAATATTCACGGTTGCGCAGGTACTGTTTGAGACGTCTATTAGCGATAATGTCCGCGCTGAACTGTACAGCTCACTTGCTGAACTTCTTTATGTGGATCCATCAGTATTTGATGGCATTGCGTAAGTTTATTGTGGTACAGATATGTATTTTAGGATTTAGTTATCGTTAGTTGAACTGTGATTATGGCTCTTCCAATTCAACATTCGATTATTTTTATGCCAACATTATAAACATTCGAAGTTTACCCATCATTTGCGGAATAGCATCGTGAAACGTCAAATAAGGGAACCTTTTTTCGCTAAAAGAGCACAAAATTGTCCGAATTTTGATGTCAGCTTTATCTATCCATTGAAGTTTTCCGGCTCAAGTTGGACCGTGATACAGATACTAAGTCCGAAATGATCTTATATAATTTTTATATTTTCAGTTGCGATATGGCTCCCCAATTCGCAAGGAACTATATTTCTATTTCAAAATTATAAAAATTGAAGTTTGAAATTTGAAATTTTTGGTAGTTCCATTTTGGACTAGCAATTCGTATTTGTATGCCTAAAACCCCGAATGGCAAAAAACCTCGAAACGGCCACAAAAACTGTGAAAAACCCCCGAAAAATTTCTAATCATTTTTGAAATTTTTTTATTGCATCTTGCGCCGTGTTCTCGACTTCCACTGCCTAATCAAAAATATAAGTATTACTGTTACAATTGTGTTTTCGCATGTAATAAACGAATATTTGACGACCGACCCAAACGAGCCCTGCAGCATCACAATTGACGGCGCGGAACTACCAAAGACCAGAACGTTCAAATATCTGATGCTGCGATGGAACTCTGGAGTTACACGCCGGGATTACATCCGTAACGAAGACAGTAGACTGCGATACGGTGTTGCCCCAATCGCCGACAAACTATGGGAATCTCGGTTCCGATGGCGCATACATGTACTACGAGCTGACGACGAAACGCTCGCCAAGAAAGGTCTCACACTAGATGTCAGCGGAAAACGCCTAAGGAACGGCCAAAACAACGATGGTTTGACACAGTGCATAACGACCTCAAGATCGCCGGCATGCATCCCGACCAAGCCTATAACCGCGACATATGGCGCCAAGAATCCAGAATAGCGGACCCCGCCAATCTTCGGGACAAACGCTAAAGAAAAAGAAGAGGAATAACGCGACAAATTGTATGTTTTGGCATCAAAACCTCATTTCACCTCTACTTACCAGCTGTGTGGTCGCAGCACGCGGCCTTCCGTAAATGGGTTGTACCGGTCCATGGGAGACTATTATTTGCAAAGTGGTGGGAAATGGGTTGCACCTGCCCATAGGGAACCATTGCCTGCAAACCACTGCAGCCACTGTACCAAAGAAATTAAAATTGCGAACAGTGGAACGGCCACGACGTGGCGTGGAATTGGGCCTGACGACCCTTGCCACCGCAGTCAAAACTGTTCAGGGCTATCTAGTTCTGCCGAGTGGACTCCATTCATTTTTTTTCGTTACAATATTATGTAAAATTTGTGCTTCGAACCATTAATCTACTAGTCCAGGTGTTACATATTATTTTCTTGTGTTAGTTGGTCACAATTATTTAATTGCAACGGCCTTAAGTTATAATAGGTGTATTTTGATATTTATTACATCTGTTTACGCTGAACACAGAACTACGATTTTTTGAAAGAATCCCGAAAACTGAACCCCGGTCTCAGCGGCCACCCTGTATGTATGGTCAAAGGTCATGTGTGACAGTAGCATGGTATTACTATTATAATTGAATTCGGAGATGGATATGCGCTAGCTTCGGAATCGAAGAATTCTCACTAGACCGCACTATGGTGAAAAAGATGGGCGTCCGTTTATTTTTTTTCTCTGTAAACAGGACTTCATTATCTCAACGTGAACCAATATGGACGTGTGAGGGCTCATATGAAAGCTACAATACTGTAGATGTGCGCTTTGGAAGTTTTATTCCGGTTCGACCCACCCACGTCTCACCACAGGGGGTCAAAGGGGGGTACATGGCTACAATGGGCCATTTTTGGTCATAACTCGGCAACCCTTGAGCCGATTTGAATCATTTTAATATCGAATTATGTGTCCTAGGAAGCTTTATTTATGGTTATATAAATTGTTTTGGTTGGGTCCCTATGGGGCATGGGGGACTTTAGCAAATGGGCAAATTTCCAAAATTTTGTTCGAACTTTGTCGAAGTCTAGCTATGTAATCACTCAAGCAATTCGAACGAATTTTGGTGTGTGGATAGAGTTGGGTCAATTGGTATTTGAGGCCAAAATTGGGCCCGACGCCATATATAGTTATCCGTGACATTACCACTTCTTACAGTACATTAATAGATTTGTTGCTCAAAATAAGTTTTATCGATTTTCTTGGGTGCTGTTTTCGAATCGTCACTGTATTTAGACGTATCTCTTCGTGTAGAGGTAGTTATATCAGTGGGTGAGACAAGGCGAGTGGTGCGAAAGGAACGAGTGTCATGCGGTGTGTAGCAAATTCTGTCTATGCTTTCTGTGCTAATGTGCGTTTGATTCTTATATACATAGATTACATACATATGTTGTTCACGATTCGTAAGCAGTTCTGAGGTAGACTGAACCCTCTTAGGGTGCGTATTAGATATCTGACTATCAGTTTTGCTGCATCTATGCCTGATTGAACAGCAGATTAATAAATATTTTTTGGTGAATTTCATCTTTGGTTCGTAACAGGAATATATTTTTAATGAGTTGTTCCACTGTATGTTAACGTTACAGTTTCTCATTTCTCCGAATTCATACACTTGGCATGTCGCCAAGATCCTAGTAGTAAGTCTCTCAGCGTTTGAAAAGGACTATAACTTAGCCTCCTATGTTAGCTATTGATATTACTATTTGGTTGCTTATTACAACTTTGCAAAAATCAATAGTATGACAACCTATAACAGTATAATTTCTAAATTCAATGTATACGTACTGTTGTGTGCTAGTGTTTCATATTTTAATGAGCTACCGCGCGAGTCAACCCCTACCCCAAGTTGAGTTATGCTTGTCACCTCAAAAACCCCAGTAGTATAACGGAACCCGCAGGGCCCAGGAGCCGGAGCGGGAGCAGGAGCAGGATCAGCTTTGGTATGTGTGCATGGTATGTATGTATGGTATATTAGTTATGTATGTATAATGTATTAGCTATGTAGTATGTTATTTATATATAATATTCTGTGTATGTATGCATATATTAACTATGTAAACTACAGGGTATGTACGAATGTATGTATGTATACCAAGGATGTATAGTAAGGTATATATAGGATGTATAGCAAGTATGTATAGGTATGTATAGTAAGGGTATATGTTATAATTAGTATATGTATATTAGCTATGTATGGGGTATATTTATTATATTATTTCGTCTTTTAGTATTTCAACCGTTTGTCGAATTTTGATGGCCACAATAATTTGGTTGTGGCGTGGAGTTAGGTTTGCTGTTATTTTCACCCAATCCCATTAAAGTATTAAGTCATAATTCATCGTATTGTCTCAGCTGTGGTCGTTTTCATAGCACTCCGTAGCTTTAGTTGTTTATGTTTGGTAGAGCCTATATCTTTCTTGCCTTGGTTAAAAGCCCAAAACCACCGTGTGACGACGCTGATATGGACTGGTGTAGCAGTTTTCACAAGTAGCAGCAATCATCACACAATATCATAAACTAGTATTAAAATGCTATATAATTATAGTAATCAATTCTTAGTGCTTTATTTTCAATTTTCATTATAGGACTATATGATAAACGCTGATTCTATACCATTTTTCATTCATTTGAACACTTTAAGAAGACAGGACTCCTAAATTTAGTTTTAAAATTCAAACCTATATATTCTTCATCTATTGTAACAAATTCTAATTTTCAAATACCATGAAGTGTTAAATAGCGAAAGCTTTCTCCTCTCTCCAAAAGTTGTTACTTGGCCTTCAGCGTAGTGATTTATGGTTCTTTGTAGATGTATTTTCGTAGTTTCAAGGCAATCTAGTTTCACTGTTTACGAAACAGTATCTATTATTTCTCACATGTTGGAATACTAGCTTTAGCTATTCCAGCTAGTTCGCAATGATAAGTTATTAATCGTGACAATTAATCGTAATGACAAGTGATGACCAAATTGTGGTTAATCGAGAGTTTCCAACTGTGAAAACTAATTATATCCCAACTTTGCAGTATGCAGATTTTCTATTTTGTGTGAGCAGATGTTTTCTTATTAGTACGCAAGAGGCATGTGCTTTGTTATTCTGCTGCAAAGTCTATCATTTTCTTGCTAATGGTTTTTAAATTTTGTTTAGCCTCGTTTGTATTTGACTCTATACCAGTTACACCTAAGTTGCCTTCCTAATCTTAGTTAAGGTGTGCTTCGTGTGCAACTGTTTGGCGTGCTTGGGGTCAACAGAGTTTGTTGCTGCGTGGAAAATTTAGGGTTCATACGTTGTCGTAGCCGTAGCAAGGTGTACTTGGTGTCATTTCACATGGGAATACATATGATTGCATTGCTGCCTCGGAGAGCGAGATGGAAAATTTCATGTCCAAAAAATGTACCCTGCGTACTGATATCACCCGCGCTGTAGAGCTTGGACGCCCACGGAAATTGGCGCTACAACCTATCATACTGAATACCGTATGTCTGTTGGGGGGTGGTTATTTGTTCCAGTAAATTAATTCCCTAGATGATTTATAAAATGGATCATATTAGCACTACGTTCTATTAATCTTTGAGTATTCGATGGGCGTTAATTTATCACCAACACCACACTAATTCTGTGAAGGGAAGATGGTTATTTTTTGTCCACTGGGTTCATGCTGCTGAACATCTGCCAGTCTGACATAAAATTAATGGTTGTTGTGCGGCAGGTGGTCATTCGAATGCGTTGCGGTTTTCGTTTAGTGTCTTTTTTGTCTTTAGTGGTTTGTGAATGATTTTGTTCTCAGGCTGCAGCATGGTTTTTCATTTACAGATAGCAAGGTGTTGGCGCTGTATCGTTGGTAGTTGGGTCCTCGCTGTTGTGTGAGCCCCTGGATTTAGTGTACTTTTCAACAGTGTTTGTTTCACAAATCTAAAAGTGTATTTTTATGGCGTCAGCAGGTTGTTGCTGCGTGGAAAATTTGCGGTTCATCGTATCCATTTGACTTGCGTCTGCTTGGGTCAACAGAGTTTGTTGCACAGGTGTCAGATAGGGATTGCTTTATTTCTATAGCATCAATAGTGGGTGCATAATGGTAGTAGGGGCTATTTTTATTGCGTCAACAGTTATCTTTTCGTGATCGTCTAGTGTTCTCTAGATTAGGCGTGCTTGGGGTCAACAGAGTTTGTTGCACAAGTTGTCATAGGGCTGCTTTAGTGGCGTCAGCAGTGGTTGTTGCGTGCAAGATTTATAGTTAATAGGATCCATTTGACTGAAGTCTGCTTGCTGTCAACAGTGTTTGTTGCACAAGCGCGGTAGGAATATGTCAGTGGCGTCAACAGTGGTTGTTGCGTGAGCCTATTTAGTGTCTCTTTCTGATGTACACTTTGCTTCATTTTAGCACTATGATCTTTTACTGCACCCTAGTAGCTACGCTGTCGATCATTATTGTAACGGTCCAAACGCTATTGAGCCTGCGTCGCACTGTTCGAAGTTTATTAGCTTCTGAGCGACACCTCCGCGCCAAGCTTAGTGAGGAGGAGCAGGTCGTTCAGTTAATGCATCAGAGACTTCGGCAGCAACAGCAGTTGTCTCAACAACAGTTCAGAGTGGAGCGCCTAAATTTCGTGCATCAGTTAGGCCGTCAACTTCAGCTCCTAAATCAGTCAGGCGCTTCTCTCGATACTATTGTCATGACACAGCAAAATCTCATGAATTTCGTTCGAGAGCATGGGCAAGTTCCAGGATTCGGAGAATTATTTTAAGGTTTGTTTTCAGTGTTATACCGCTTATAGTATCAGTAGTATGAAGGTGCTTAAAGTAGTCAAGAGCCGCATAGAGCGAAAATTAAATGACGCAGCCATAAATGGAAGAATCACCGTAGGCGAGATCATGGAAATACTTGAGAAAAATCATGTTGGCCCACGACTTAAAATGGTTGATAGCCCAAAGAATCCGCAAAGAAAACCAGATCTTGTCCCAATAAACCTTTTTCAACCGTCTCCATTATATAATATACCATTAGCGCAGCTGTATCCAAACGCTGAAACAACACCTCCAGGCCATAATATACCATTAGCGCAGCCCTACTCACCAGTTCATCCGAGAGTTGAAACGCCTCCCGGGCAGCAGATACCTTTAGCACAGCCCAACGCCTATCAACGGCCCTATTCACCGGTCGGAGAATCAATACCGCAGGCACAGGCGCTTCCGCTTCAGAGCCCTATCTTGTTTCCGCTACTTGATCGGTCTCCAATTCAACCAACGGTATTTCCCATTATCCATAACCCCGAAATTGAAATAACAACCGAGGTTTTTCCTTTGGAGACGGGCTCTACTACACCATCTCCGCAACGGGTCTGGCGACCACTTGGTTCCAACGCCACACCACCACCGCGCGGTATCCCAGTAACGCTGGAAGGTGCAGTGACTCCATATCCGCCGGGGAAAGGATTGAAATCCGATTGTCGCTCGTTCATTCGGAAGAAGGTGGAGATGCGGATGAAATTCGGTCACGGCTCAGTAAGTAGCCGTTACTCCATCGATTAAACGATCTATTCTAATGTGGCTGCTAGGTTTCGTTGTATACATCAATGTCTCGTTAGACCAGTTACACTAGCTACGGTGTATTGTAAGTGGCTGCTAGATACATGGAGCTGGATTTCGTTTTAGAGCAGTTACAGTTAGTTAGGTTGTATTTTAATGTGGCTGCTAGTTTGTGGCCGAGCATATATCTAGGTTTGGTTGCCAGTTGATTTAATAGCCTGGTTGCACTTCGAATCGTAGACGCACTTTGTAATAATCTTTGTCGATACTAAATAGAGCAGTTTGGTTTTTAGGCCGTTTACGTTCGCGATATGGAGCTCGTCAATGCATCCGTCGCTGTTGTACAAAAATCCACGGCAGGGATTACAATACGATTTGAATAGTTGATGACCATATGTTTTGTACATAGTTCTTGTCTTCCGGCTATGTAAATTGCATATAGTTGTTGTTACTTCTTTGTTGATATATAAATGATACTGATAATGTAGAGGCTTCAGTCAAAGTGTTCCAGTATTTCCAAGATGAGGGGTATTTCGCCAACCAGGTTTCGGTCCGTGAGGTCTGAGAGATAATATTTTAAATCTCGTCCGCCTTCGATGCTTCTGAAGTAGCTATAGAGTTTGTCCTTGCGATGGTTGATGCCTGAGATGACACCTTTGTACCCGAAACCACAAACGTCTTTCTGTCTGGCCATTTCCGCATCCTCGGCTTCACAGTAGTCAATGAGATGACGAAATAGGGTGGTGCGAATATAAAAAGCGGGATTTGGATCCTCCGTGACGTAAACATCGATCCCTAACTTCCGCGATTCATCCATAAACGCTCTGTAGACTGAAAGCTGACCTGTGCTGTATAGAACCGAGACAAATTCTTCATACACCTGCAGTGATTGATCCTCAAGCCAGTTATAAAACCGTCGTTGAATTTCTCCAAACCCAGGATTCACTATATCTTGCCGCGCCTTTCGGTTTATAAATCGGTGTAATGATTCCATCGTATTCGTGATCTGCAAATTATGGTGAGGGTGTAGTAAGTCGATTACTTCGCGGTGAGCCATAGCGTAGGTAGTAGTAGCTGTTATTATATGATCCTGAAACACCAATAATCCCGTAAAGAAGTTGTAGTAGAAGAAGCAGATTGATTTTTTTTCATTTTTTATTTATAAAACAACACCAATGCACATTATACACACCAATAATCATTTAATACGATCTCTAACAACAATCAATAATCTACCAAGCATATTATCTCCGGGGAGCTCGTTAATTTTGCGGTGCCTGTTATCTAGTGGGTGTAAGCCTGAAGCCCAATAGTTATCGTGTTCAGTTGCAAACACTAAAAACTTTTCATTCGTGCGGAGTAGTTTCTGCTTAAGGGTCTGGTTTCTACTAAATTTGGCCATAAGGGTATCCAACATCATATCATACCGAATTTTTTCCCATTTTTCCATATCAAAGTCTGTAATATTCGATCCCAGTTGATAGGCTCTGGACGGTGAGCGACACTGTAGTATTTGGTAGTAGGTTTTGAAGTCTTTGAAGTAATAGGCCTTTTTAGCTTGATAAAGTTGTTCCGCGCTGTGGTATGGTATGCCTTTGTATATGAAGCGTGACACGTAAAAATTAGAGAGAGGTGACCATCCTGTGAAAAATACGTAAACGTCCTGGCCGTCTTCTGTTGTAAGATTGCGTTCATTCGTGTTCCCATCGCTGTTTTCGTGATCCATGACTGATGCGTCTTGCCATAGCTGAGGAAGGAACTCCTGCCTTTTTAATAAATTTGTAAAACCTGGTGGCATCTGCTGGTCGATCTATTTTAATAATGGGAGATGTAACAAAGTATCTTATTAGGTCGATCAAATGAGAACCAACATAGCCGTCTTCGTAGATAACTCTCTCCTGTGGGTCTAGTTGTACGTGTTCTTCCAAATAGTGGGCCATAATCTTAGCTCTATTGCGCAGCTGACGGGGTAGTACGTCTACTATATCCTGTAGAGTTGTAGGTGCTGAAGCTTTGGTTACTATGGTTATGTCTTGTTTTGGTTGTGGAGTAACACCACTGCTCCCTACTTTAAGCTTGTTAAACAATCCTTCTTCTACTAGGGCATATTTTTTAGGCTCATCCATTTTTAAATATTTTCGCAAAAATAGGTTTAACTATGGTTACAATATGGGGTACTATGGTGTAGCCAGTTCTTTTTAATATTGATTTTTTTCGAGCTATGCTTACGCGTTTCGAAGCTAGGATGGCAATCTTATTCTTAATCCTACCTCCTTTTACCCAATGTGCTTGCTGAGCTGTTAGTTTCACGTTTCCATTTTCTATATTACGACAAATTTCGGCTATCGCCCTGATGAGGGATGGAGATGCTGTTGATAAGATACACCTCACATAATGTTTCGGAGCTGTGGAAATGTAGATTAGGGTTTCTATATTTTGTTTAACGTCGGAACTCATTATATGTATACGTAAGTCTGTTCGTACGGTAAGATACCTTCGGCTAACGTTATTTCGGGAGGAGTGTTTGGCTTAAGATTAACCATAAGATATCCATATTGTCTTTTTAAAGCTTTCGTATATGCACTGCTAAGATAATTTTTCTTCCCGGGGAACATTCTCAACCCTAATGAAGCTATCATGGCTTGGTCCCCCCGATTTTCAAATAGGAAATAATAATCCGTGTTTCTCCTTATCGCGGGTCCTACTTTGGGACAAAAATAAAAGTTCTGAACAATAAAAATTACTGATATTAAGCGATGTCTCATTTTAGTGAAAAGGCTAATAATTCTGCGGTCGCCTACCATGGTTTCCATTAAATCGTCCAAAATAATTAGTGTATGCTTAGGGATATCAGTTTCTTCGAATATGAAATCGGGAAAACCAGGGATTAGCTTCACCTCTTCGAGTGAAAATAATTCGGTTTCTGGTGTCCCATAGCAATACAATATTCGTTCAAATGGTATGGAATGTAAATCTTTACGGTATCGCAATAGTTCTCTAACGAAAAAACTTTTTCCTGACTGGGTTGATCCTGAAACTATGGCATTGTAGGGTGGAGTTAGTAGTATATCACTCTGACCAAGCGAATTCTCCATGCTCTTTGACGGTAAGTGTGCACTCTATTTCCGATAAAATTAGTAGCATTATAGGCTCTGTTAATGGTTTCGAATACCCAAGTTCTATATCTACATTACCAAACTCTGGTGTGGAGACATAGCCACAGTTGGTTGTACCGTCTCTAGTCAAGGTTATAGGGATCATAAAGTATCCATAACCGTATTGGAAGTTGTCAAAGCCTGGCTCAAGGTTAACGTAATCTGTTCCTCTAAAAAAATTTTGGTACATTCTAACATTTTCATTATCCCTGTTAAAGGTTATGGGAACATTATATGGGTACGATTTTTTGTTGACGAAAACTTGTAACGATTGTAAGTGAAAATCTAGAAAGTTGAATGGATTTTTGTCTACTTGTCCATTATACGCCGCTGAGCTAACTTGAAATAGGGTGATCTTCCTAGGCACTCGACCATTGCTAATGAAAGACCACGATACATTCATATCGCCCACACCAAGTGATTTGGTTGTAATAGAGTGACGTACTACCGGGTACTTGAATCCTGATGTGGCTAATATTCGCTGATGCTTCGCAAAGCTTTGAGGTGTCAATGTAACGTAGGGCGTATATAGCTTGGCTTGTTTGATTTTGATTATGCACTTAACTCCGGGTTTCGCTACGACACTAAATGTAGGTTTTGTCCGGTAAAATATTATACTCATGGGAACATTACCAGGGATAAATCTACCTGTATTTAGGAAATCTGTAAAAACACGCCCGTAAACTTGACCACTGCTCCCTCTTAAGTTTAATTTTCTCTGGTTAATAGCCAAATTGGTATCTATGTTATCGAAGGCAAATGCTTCATCTGGCTCGTATATGCACGTCCGTAATAAATTTTTTCTCACTGTTTCGGGAAAATATAAGTGGAAAAGTGTATACATAATATATGGGTAGTTTGACTGTTCTAGAGATACAGTTTTCCCCGCAATTTTTAACTCTACCTTTTCAAATAGGGTGTATAGAAATAAATTTGCAAGTCCTGAGCCGTCATCGGTAATATCCCTTTTCTGCTTATGTGCTGGTTTCTTCTTAGGGTTTTTACTGGTTTCTACTGCTGCCGGGGGTGTTGGTTTTTCTAAGTTTAAAACATCTACTTCTAAATATAACATTATCGAGTCTACGTCAATATAGTCCGATGTGCCTCCGAATCTGAACTCGAGTGGGGTAAGATGATCTTCTGACGGTAGGCCTGTGAAACATGCACTTTCTACAACTTGTACACTTTGAATTTCGTCTTGCACGGGAGGTGACGATGTTAATTCCAAACCCGATACGCTGCATTTTGGGTGAGGTGAAAACGCCATGTTAGTGTTTACGTTGTTTTTTAGATCTTCCTCCCTTCATCACACGTCGCTTCTTCTTTTTAATACTTTTCTTCTTGCGTGCGGTGCGGGAAAGTTTACTAATTTTTAGTGGTATTGGATGCCGAGAGCTACCAGCAATAAGCCTGATTAAAGCGGGATCCATTTTCACTTAGTCACGAGGGAATAGTAGCCTTTTTAATAATTTGTAATACCACAAGAAAGGGGTCTGCGGGGTTAATAGTATCCGTAGTAACGAGGGACAACTTAATTTTCTCAAGGGTATCGACACGGATATCTCGATAAGTGGGAATTAAAGTTGTGTTTGTATTTGCAAATAATATTCTAGCCTGGGCACTATGGTAATGGCTAGGCTCTACGAAATCTACCTCCACAAACTTGACGTATGGCGGGAGTGTATACTGAACTACTGCGCACTGTGAATTTTGGGTGTTAATAGGACGCGGGAGATTGCATGTAAGTTTACCGATGTCATCAAATATGATGTAGGCCATTATAACAAACGCTAGGAACAGTGATTAGCTTTTCGACTTTAAGTAGAACCTTGGAGATCTTACAAGCCTTTTTAATACCTGTCACAATGACCTTCCCTGTGTGATGTACTAGTACGGTTCCCTCCGGTAGCCTTAAGAGTAGCGGGGGCATCATATCATGAGGATCAAAGGTAGCATTATGTCCTATTCGCTGTAAGTAAGAGCAAAGTTTATGTAGATTATACTTACGATAAAAATTGGCTGACACAACATAATTCTTTATTGAATACTTATAATCACTAGCACCACTAGCTTTTTTCAAATTATTGGCGATACTTCTTACTCGTTCCATGTCCTTTATGCCAACAATAGTGAATCTCCCTGATGCAAAAATCAAACAACAACCCTTCTCTTGTTTCCAAATTAATCCGCTAAATCGATTAGGATTGTAAGTAGCTGGTGGGCTAAGCCGCTGACCTAAGGTTGATAAACATAAAGCACGTTCACTGAGTCTACCACAAACGGTAACATTGACGACTGACCATTCCATACTGACTGCTTAACTGGACTAGCTGAGCGCTTTTATATCTTTGCTGCTAACCCATGATGACTCCGGGTAGCCTCTCCATTTTACTAGAAACTCTACACCTCCTGCTCGGGTTTTTCGCCTCCTAAGTATTGTTTCAATGTCATATATTTCTTCACTCCTCACTACTCTCTGCATCTCTGGTTCGTAGAAAATACCGAGAATAGCCTCGCCTGTGAGTGACTGTATTCTATACGTGGGTGGACTGGAGTGAATTTGCTGACTGACTAAAAATTCCTCCTCCGTCCAATTGGGATAGAATGATTTACCGAAGGGGAATTTGCGTTTCAAAAGTTTTACCCTGTCATTAATCGCGAATTTAAATCCTATCGGATGGGTCGTGAAGGTTTTGGGATAAAGATTTTTTCTCACTGTAGCTTCATTCAGCCTGGTAACATCCACGGGTTTAAATCCTGTTGTGCGAACCACTCTGTTATTTAGGGAATCTATTATTTTAGTTAGGACGTCTATGTACCTCCATGTATTCTGCTTCCGGAGGTAGATATATATTTTTCGCTTGATATCAAGAATTTTCCTTTCCGCAAAAACAGTCTTAGATTCGTCATTCATCGTATAAATGAGGTTAATGCCCCGAGACTTGAATAGTTGTGTAAAACTGGAGCTATAGTGTTCTTTAGCCCTATCAACGATAAAATTACGGGGTTTCTCGGGTAGGAGCGAATCAAGTATAGGGGATAAGGCTGAAGTTAGTGATTCACCAGTTTTAGATTTAAGCGGCACACCCCAACAAAATTTGGAGAAACAGTTTATTACAACCAATATGTATTTAAAGCCGGCATTATACTTAGCAAGGGCCTGCATATCGGCTAAATCTGATTGAAATATATCGTAAAGATCCGAAACAATGTAGCGAACTCTTTTAAAATTTTTCTTAGTCCGCTTCCGTGTAAGTGTATAAGCTTGCTGGCTTTCCAAAAATTCTTTCACTTGTTTTAGAGTAACAGTGTCACCAGCTTTCCTTGCTGCTCTATACAAACTTAGCGCTGAGCCGAGTCCTAAAGGATTACTGGGGTCAAAATATAATTTATCCATCCTTTAAAGATTACACATATCGCGGACTTCAAATGTGCTAAGAGTTACGTTTAAATTATGCATCGTTTCAATTGTATAGTCTTCAAATCTGTGGTGCCTGCATGCATCAAACCGGGCTCTATTTAAAGCTGCTGGCGAAATGTTGTACTTCATTCCATCTTTGTATAAGTATATAACTGACGAACACAATTTGATAGTAGTCGAGTCTACGCCGAAATAAAAAATTTGACAAAACAAAGCTTTATCGTCTTCGGGTTCGTGTAGCGGATTCGTCTTTAATATTACCCCTGATAATGTTATAGTTATGATGATAATAATAAGGGACGCTACTAGTAGGCTGCATAGGCGATCCATTGTCCAAACTATTTAATAATTGCTTTTTAATATCCACGGCTTTTTAATAATTGCTATAGGCAATGTCCTTTCAATAGTCACATCTACGAGCATCTGATCTTCCATCGCGTCAGTAACGGGTTTATCTTGTAGTCGCTTCTCAGTACAGTAGCAATGCGTATAGTATATGTCTATTCCGAGAATGGTTTGGTCCCTGTCGGTAGTCTGTAGCTCGAGATCCTTTAGCACTGTGTCTATAAATATATCCGCATAAAAACCAAAATCGAACTTGCAACCGTTTTTACCCCAGTGGTTCCACACTTCCGCCGACTGGATTTGACATCCCTCGCAATTAAGTTTCACATGTTCTAATATACGCTCACATATATCGAAGTAATGGCTGGTGTTAACCGTGCGATCCATCTCAGTGAACGTAAATACGGTACCGCGGCTTATAAACTGGAGTGTTATCGAACCTTATAGCTCGATTAATAAGTTTTAGCTTCTCAGGAGTAAACAGTTCCTTTTCTACTCTTTCAAAATTACATCTGACATAAAAGATAATTTCGACAACGGATAAGTATCGAAGTTCCATTTCAATCGTTTCCACACAGTTTGTCATGCTATTTAGTCTGTTTTAGATATTCAGTACGGGAAAGCAGTGATTATTTTATTCCAAGTTGATATATACACAATTTTGAGCCAGTGTGATTCTTTGCCTGTCGCGTTTACTTTTCCAACTGGGTGGCCGAAATACTTGAAATACGCAACTTTATCCTGTGACTGCTGTAGACTGTGGTCGTAGTATAGGTAGGTTTGGATAATAAGATGCTTTAGTTCCTTCTTATTAAAATTAAACCTTGATTTAGTATCACAATCTAGTATATGATTTGGAATAATGTGATCGAAATCGACGTTTGGTAACTTCATAAAGAACCTGAAACAAGAGTAGAATAGACACATGATGTGTGTGAATAAATAAGTAGTGTTGCTAGGCATCTGGTCTCCACTTGATACCTAATAAGGAAAAGCTGTAATTATTTTATGTCCCGATGCAACGTACACTATCTTTAATCTTGTAGATAAGACCTGTCTTGATGAAACTATTCCCACCGCAACACCCGTATCTTTGATTAGAACAAACTTATCTGGGGACTGTTGGATTTTTTGATCGTAATGTAGATACGTGTCTGCGATGAGGGTTTCTAGTGAGTCCTTATCAAGTATGAAATAGGATTTGGATGGTTTTATATCGTCTGATGTATGAATACCGCTGATGTGGTTAAAATGAATAGTTGGAAGCTTATTCTGTGTCCATTGGCTCGATAATGTCCTGGATAGGGACGCAGTTTGATGAGTCAATTGTGTCTTTTGTGTGGGTGAGGTACCGACGATTGAACCGCTCGAGCTTTTTGTGTAGGATTTCCCAGCAGTTCTTATCGAAGAGTACTTCAATAACCTTGATTTCGGTAGTTCTAGGGGCATAGATAACAAAATGAGCCGAAGACAGTCCAGTGACTGCTAATTCTCCTAATACTTGGTAGTAATACCTGTGTTTTTTCTTAAGCTGAAACTCACCTGTATTGGGGTCAACCTTGCAGTAAAAGTTTGATTTTCTATACTTCGCTATTTCTAATATAGATCTAGGTTCTAAACTGGTATCATGCAAGCATTTAACCTCTAATACCTTAGGTTCTGGGTAATCGGGCGCAGTAATTATACCGTCGGGTGTACTACCTAGGTATGGGGCATTAGCAGGTACACATAAACCAACTTTATGAACGGTAACTGCACGATTAAAACAATGTTTCTGGTAATTAACATATGCAGTCTTCGCATTCTCCTCTTCAGTTAATCCAACTAAGCACGCTGTAGGTATAAAGGAGTTTACTGGTTTCCTAATATCCGATGCAAGCCGCTGTAATACAAAATCAGTCTTGGCACTAGCTAATCGACCAAAGTTTGAAGCAGTAATCCGATTTCGACGAGCCTCCCACCACATTGGGCATTCCGTCTGATTAAGTGTGGAATTAAAAATAGAAGCAATAAGTCGACCATCCATCGCTATTTAATAAAACACAAGCCTACAAAAGTAACTATATATATGCTTAAATCAAAACCAATATCAAAATTCAAAACCTAGTGTTTAAGCTGAACCGCTAAGTAATCAATCAACAGGGGCAGATGTTTCGCGTGTAAGTTTAAATTCAAACCTCACTTAAGTTAAATAAGCGTCCTCACAATTAATCACCAAATGGCAGATGTTTCCCAAATAGGCTTAAATTTCCAAAATTCAAAACCAAGCTGAACCGCTAAGTAATCAATCAACAGGGGCAGATGTTTGGTAGCTATGAGCTTTGTAAGCTGAACCGTTAATCATAATTTGGCGGTAGCTGGGTGTGGCTAATATACGCTAACATTGATGAGACACGGATTAGTTTTATTAAAAAGGGAAAGCAGTTGTCTTATTGTCTACAGAAATGGAACACATATGTGATCAATGTGAAGCTAGCTTTTCAACAAAGTCAAATCTACGACGTCACAGAACATTGGCACACAACGACCAGCCGTTGCTTCAATGCCCAGTATGCGACACAAAGTTTTCTCGGCGTGACAATTTGCTCCACCATATTTCACGTTATCATTCCCAAGCAGCTTCCAACAGGCCATCAACGTCAACAACGTGTCCAATATGCGACCGTAACTTTACAACCGAGTTCAACCTCAACCGCCACATCACCCAGCAGCACCAAGGACCACCGAAACAAGCATTAAGAACTCAGCCAGCCACATGTCCTATATGCGATCAAACATTTACCAAGTCGTCGAATCTCAACCGTCACATAACTCGTCAACATGAGGGCCCGCAGAAACAAACAATGTCAGACCACCCAGCCACCTGCCCTATATGCGATCAAACATTTACCAAGTCGTGGAATCTGAACCGTCATATCACAAGTCAACATACAGGGCCCCCGAAACGTACAAGAACAGCTCAGCAGGTCTCTTGTTCAATATGCGAACAAACATTCACAAACCGCTCTAAACTAAAAAGTCACATCACAACGCAACACCAAGAGCCACCTACGAAGATTGCGCGACGGATGGTAGCTACAATACCTGAGCAAGACCCGATTCAGTACGATGGCACAGACGAGATTATCCGACGTAACTGGCAATACGTAAGGACACATTACCATAAAGGATCCCACGTTCAGGATAGATACAACTTCAGATTGGAAGATGCGAGCGAGAAAGAAATCCGCAACAAACTTAGCGGACTTTATGAAACCCAGAAATGGAAAGCAAAGTGGAACGTTTCTTTCGGCTTTGTCTTAACTAACATTTTGACTAACGAAGAAAGATACTATTATACCAGCCACAATAGCCGCCTCCTCGAACGGCCAGTATTAGTTGCAAATCGAAGAGATTTTGGAAAGTTTATTCAAAAGATAGACAGTAAAGATGTATTAGAGTGGGCTCAACAGCATCGACCCAACACTAAGTTCAGAGTATTACGTATAACTAACATGACAGTTTACATTAACAAAATAATCCCGCATTCGCTAATTGGTTGTCCCATTGCCCTCCCAAGTTACGTCAAGAACAACAAGGCGGTAATAGCACTGGAAAACGACAAGTTTGGACGGCAGTACACGGATCAGAAATGTTTCTTTCGATGCCTCGCTCTAATGGACGGGCAGTCACCGAGAAACGACCACCAACAGTTCGAGTGCTACACGGACAGAAAATGTGACAACTGGTGCCACGCCTTAAGCATAAGGGAATTCCATGGAGTTAGTGTCGATGACCTGCAGCTACTAGAAGACTATTTCCGTATTAACATCGCAGTTTACGAACTACAACCACCGGAGCCTGAACGTGAAATTACCAATGTCGAACGAATAATGATGGGTGTTGATGAAGGTATGCGAGAAATTAGGCCGGTGTACGAGGAAGACGTGGTAGATGATGACATTGTGGACAGTGAAGACGATGACGAGCCGGATGTTATGAGACAATTTTTAGACGATGAAGCTCATGATGGCGAGGATACCAATGACAGTGGCGACGACGAGCCGGATGTTATGAGACAATTCTTAGACGATGACGAGGATACGCCAGTGACAGATAGCAGTAGTTCCACTATCGGTGTTCTTGTTCAAAAATCTAGAGGTATTTACGAGAAGACATTGAATATCAATCTATACGACGGCCATTTTTCCTACATCGTAGACTTGGATCGGTATACTAAATCATGGCGATGCGAACAGTGTGATAGACTATTCAACCGCAAAGGCAATTATCATAAGCATACAAAGTACTGTGCAGGCAAGGAAACTAAGGTGCTTTACAAGGGAGGTGGATATGGTATTCCGAAAACTATACACATGGAACTAAGAGAAGAGGGTTTCGAAATTGACGATGATTTTTATAGATACAGAGCTACTTTCGACTTTGAGGCGAGATTTGAAGATATTGTATCCGAAGACAGCAATAGAAAGCTCGTTTACACTAAAACTCTAGTACCCGCCAGCGTTTCAATTGCCAGCAATGTCCCAGGCTACACTGATCCCGTATGCTTCATTGGAACACCCGAAGATATTGTGCAGTCTATGCATGCTCAGCTCTCGGATATTAGCGACGCAGTGTATTCTATCATGAGTGACCGTTTTCGGGAAGTGAGAGACGTCTTATTTTCCAGAAGCCAGGAACATAAGCAGCTTAGAAGACAACTTAAGGCGCTACTAAAGCAAGGTGCTGAGACACCTGAATTTATAACCACGGAAGCTAGGTGCTACGAAACGAAAAAGTGGACTAGATATTTCTACAGATTCGAAAACTGGCTGCGGCAATTGGTTGTTCTCGGCTTCAACAGTGCAAAGTTTGATCTAAATCTTATTAAGAAATACTACATACCACTCATTGTAAGAACCAAAACTAAAGTTCATCACGCTATTAAGAAGAACAATGGATTTTTAAGTCTAGCTACAGACAATCTACTATTTCTCGATATTGCCAACTACCTTAGTCCCGGAACCAGTTACTCCAAGTTTCTTAGCGCTTTTGGTGTGGAGCAGGCGAAAGGTTTTTGGCCCTACGAGTGGTTTGAGTCCCTCGAGCAGCTAAATGAAACCGATTTACCACCTCGCAACGCATTTCACAGCACATTACGTCAAACTGATATCACAGACGACGACTATAAGCATTTACAGACTATTTGGGAGGAACGGGGCTTTCGAAATATGAAGGATCTCCTGGTTTGGTACAATAACCTAGACGTTGTTCCGTTCCTCGAAGCCGTTGAAAAAATGTACACTCAATTCGAAGCATGGGGCGTTGACATGTTTAAACATGCGGTTAGCCTTCCCGGTGTAGCGCTAAGACGAATGATGAAAAATGTCCCAAAAAGTCCCATATTCACACTGTTTGGTGAAAAATGGAAAGACATACACTCAACGATTAAGGAAAACATTGTGGGTGGGCCTTCAATAGTTTTTCATCGGTACCACGAGGTTGGTGTGACGAAAATTAGGGGTGGGAAAATTGTATCAAAAATACTTGGTTTCGATGCTAATTCTCTCTACCTATGGTCTTTATGCCAGATGATGCCAGTGGGTCTATTTCGAGTATGGGAACCTGTTGAAAAGCAGTTAGATGCAGCAAAGGATGGCTGGGACGTGGCTCAGGAGAGAAATGCATTCCGGCAAGTTGTATCACATAACCGTAACGTTGGGATGCGATCTACACCCAGTTATACTCAGTGTCACATGGAACTACGGTACCTTGAGCACGTAGCTAGGGAACTGAGGATACGTTACAACAATCCAAACATTAACTTCCAACATCGCTTCAATGGAAAACAGAAAGTGTTCCAGGACGGTTCTATTAATTATCCGGTTGACGGCTATATACCCGCAGGAATGTACGGAAACCAGCGGGCTATAGTTGTTGAATTTGATGGGTGTTACTGGCATTGTGAACATGGTTGTAAGTTTAATGAAGATGTACCGGATGATGTTTTTGAAGAAAGGTACTTACGAACCGAACGAAAGCATAACTTCCTCAACACGCTTGACTGTGAAATAATTATTGGCCGAGAATGTGAATTTGTGGAATACTATAGATCACATATCGATGAGTGGGAGGAATGGGATAAACTTAATGGTGCAACAGGATTCAGAAATAAGTATAAAGCCACGGTGGGGGAATTCATTGATAACGTTCGTGATGATAAAGTATTTGGAATTGCGGAGGTGGATATACAAGTGCCATACTGGGATACCGAGGCACGGGAGCGGTGGGAAGAGATGCCACCCATATTTAAAAACATAGAAATAACTATCGACGATATCGGAGACGAAATGCGGGACTATGCATTAAAGAATGATATAATGAAAACCCCTCGTCGTTGTCTCATCGGCTCATATCATGCACACAGAATACTATTAGCCACTCCATTACTGAAATTCTACATACAAGAAGCGGGTCTTATCGTAACCAGGGTTCATAGATTCATCGAATTCCAAAAACTTGCAGCTTTCTCTCATCTTGGTGAAGAAGTGGCTGATCAACGCCGAAAAGCCGATCGGGATGCTAGGGAGAAAATAAAGGGAGAAATTTTTAAATTGATTGGAAACAACTACTACGGGCGGTTACTACTCGACAAACTGAAACACGAAGAATTAATTTTTGGCAACGCAGAACACGTAAATAGACTTGTTCGTGACCCTCTATACCGTAAAACAGATACCATTACCGATGATGTTTTCGAAGTTCATATGGCCAAAAAGAAAGTTGTCCTAGACCTCCCGAATATAATTCCATTTTTTGTTTATCAATACGCGAAACTCAGGATGCTACAGTTTTATAAGTTTCTACTAGACAATTTGGGGAAGGAAAATTTCCAACTTATACAAATGGACACCGATAGCCTCTACATGGCTGTAGCCGACGAAAACCTTCCCAATAGTATATCCGATCCTAAGGTTAAGTCACACTTCGAAGCTCAATACGGTAACTATTTTGCTACCGACGAATATTCACAAAGAACCCCGGGATTATTTAAGATGGAGTGGGCCGGGGAAGGCATGGTTGCCCTAAACTCGAAAACTTATATTGGTTGGCAGGCGGACGGTGGACTTAAGAAATCTACAAAGGGGTTGTCAAAGGTTACCAATAACATTCCGAAAGAAACTTTCCTACGTGTACTGAACGATAAAACGGTTTCCGGAGGGACTAACTATGGCTTTAGATTACGTGGGGCAGATCTACTTCAGTACTACCAACAACGAGACAGTTTATCATATTTCTATCCAAAGCGGGAAGTTGGCGCAGATGGAATTTCAACGAAGCCGTTAAAAATTTAATCGTGGAACCTATTTCGAGGAAGCCTTTAATTGTGAAACCTTTATGTTGTACGGGTGGCAAATGTGTTAGAATTTGTGCAGTAGGAGTAATGCTCTCAGTTCTCGAAATGGTTTGGAATCCTAGATACATGTAGTGTTTACTGAATATGATACACGTTTGCTACTCTTTGTTGCGTAAAATTGCATGTATGTGTCTACAGTGTTTGCGCTGAGAATGTTTGTTAGCAGGCATTTGCTACATTGTATTCTGAGTTACACCCACTTCCCTTTTGTTAGCAGGAGTTGCCACAGAGTACCTTAACTTTGGTTAGCAGAAAGTTGCTACAGGTCACCACACGTATGCTTCGTAGGGCACAAATTTAGTTGTAACAGTTAGCAGGTATTTGCTACATTGTTATTATAATTATTATAGCTATTAAAAATCGGCTACTACTATTGGCATTATTTATTGTTAAATTACTTAAATTTATTGAAAGATGCGAAAAATCTATATAGACGACACAGATGAGCTCTCAAGATTTTTTGTCTTCAAGCGCCCAATTCCTGTTTACAATATTGCCATAACATCAATAGAATTCGTCTTTTGGTTCGCCTGCCTTGTTCAGCATGGTCTGTCAAACGCCGCCAGGACACTTGCCGGTAACCAAACTTTGAACAATGAGCCAAAGCGTATAGCTCAGTGGGCACGCATTCAAATCGAAGAAGCCCACATTGTTTTACATCCCCGATGGATCTTCCACGCCGCCCGGGTCTACTTCTCGATTATGGTGGAGTTGATGAGCAATCGCAACAATGAGTTTTACTGGGAGATACGCCGAATTATTTTCATTATGCAAGGAGCTATTGACCAGATATGGTATGCAACCGGGAATTGTTTCGTCTGGGGCACCGGATTGCGTATGAACAGGGCCCTCGACAATACCGATACCCAATGCCCTGGATTCAACCTATGGGGTGATTTATTATTACGCTTGTGCCGGGAGTGGTCCGATGGTGTCTACATGGAGCTTCAGGATATGGGGGAACTGCTGCTGGGTAATATCTTGCCACCACCAGCTTGGCGATATACGGTTCTACTTCTTTCGGACAGCCAGTTTCGGCAAGTAAAATTAGTGGATGGGGGACACGTATTTGCACAATCGGGGGCTAGATTTTCAACGCTAGCTCAAGTTGTCGAACACAACACCGTGAAATTGTGTGACTATCACGTCGTCATCATAAACTGTGGGATCAACGACGCCCAGCGTTGCCAAAGCAACTGGCGCCAGGAGTTCGATAAAATTCTTGCCCACTTGAATCCACTGAAAAACACTGGCACGCTTGTAATCGTGAATTCTCCAATTGGTGTGCCGCAAATAACTACCGTCCGCACGTATAATAAATTTCTAAAGAACATCTATGGAGATAAACTGTTAGATCCTCGGTTTTTGTACTGCGACTGGACGGAACCCAACAACTACAATAAGTTCGTACCAGACAAATACCAGATCGACGACACACTTCTCGATGGCGACCGGCTACATATAAATCACCATGGCTTCAAAACGATGTGGAAAGTGTGGTGTGAGATGGTTCCATACATGAAAGCTGTGAACGTTCGTCTCGTTCACCAAAAATACCCCAATGGCCCATGTCTACCACAACGCAATTAATAATAATAATAGCAACTAATAACAATAGTAACTGTAGCGGTGTCAGCAGGTAATTGCTGCACGCATTATTCAGCTTACTTGTTGGTCGTGGACTATTGGGTAACGGTGTCAGCAGGTAATTGCTGCACGGTTTATCGATTATGAACAATTATTAGCGACAATGATAATTTATGGTACTATTGTAGTGTCACCAGGCAGTTGGTGCACGTATGCCATGAGCGTTGCCTTCCAGCGTTGTCACCAGTCAGTTGGTGCACGCCGGTACGTTTCATTGTATATATTTTGTATGCTTTATATTATCCAACCTTTACTTGAGAAAACGTGGGGTTTAAAAACAAGTCAAAAGTTCCAGTGTTATATTTTTTTGGATGTTTTGTGGATTTACCCTCCATTTTCTGGCTGTATGTGTATTGGGCGCTGTGTATGGATTATGATTCAGTTGTATATTAGTTTTTTCCGACTACCACAAAAACATTTTCTGACCACACATTTCATTTTGAGTATGGAGAGAATTAGTTTCAGCTAGAGAGGGTCAGGTGTTCATATTTCTTCTTCAACATATCGTGTTTGAAATGGTGCTAAAATTGAAATTTGTGTAAAATATAGCTTTTATATAGTTTTAATAGGCTATGTGGTTGCAGCAAGAAGATCTCCATAGTTATCGAGTATGATACAGTCTCTTATTCAGCTTACTTGTGGAGTTGGTGTAATGCTTAGTTGTACACTGTCACTGTAAATAAATCGATTTAGTTGGTTGATTTCTGTATACAACGGTAGTATACATACATACTATAACCGTTAGGTTTCAACCCTAGGTAATTGCAGACATTAACTATACTCTGCTGCTGCGCGGCTTCGAGGTAATAATAATAATAATAATAATAACTAATATACAATATGTAGCAAATACTATATTATACATATATAACATATACCATACAT
>JASANE010015591.1:0-15365 GCA_030248225.1 Trileptium ribeirensis
GATGCTTTTTGCATCCAGCACAGATGTATGTAGCTTGTCTACATATGTGTGAACAATCTAAACTCTTACTTGTAATCAATATTAAAAAACGATTATGCTTGAAATTTAAATATGCTTGCTGCTTATTTTTGTGATTTGGGCTCCCAGTAAAGAAATAGAGCCCGCCAAAGATTCATACTACAAACCTAAAACTTGTTCAAAGTGTCCCAATGACTACATTTTTGGATTCTCCGTACCCGGAAACCTTTACTCAAGTTTTTAAAAATTAGCTTATTTTTGTGATTTGGGCTCCCAGTAAAGAGTTAGAGCCCTTCAAAGATTCATACTACAAACCTAAAACTTGTTGAAAGTGTCCCAATGACTACATTTTTGGATTCCCCGTACCCGGAAACTTTTAGTCAAGTTTTTAAAATTTGGTTATTTTTGGGATGCGGGTTCTCAGTAAGGAGATAGAGCCCGTCAAAGGTTCATACTACAAACCTAAAACTTATTCAAAGTGTCCCAATGACTACATTTTTGGATTCCCCGTACCCGGAGACCTTTCCTCAAGTTTTTAAAAATTAGCTTATTTTTGTGATTTGGGCTCCCAGTAAGGAGATAGAGCCCTTCAAAGATTCATACTACAAACCTAAAACTTGTTCAAAGTGTCCCAATGACTACATTTTTGGATTCCCCGTACTCGGAATCTTTTACTCATGTTTTTAAAAATTTGGTTATTTTTGGGATTCGGGCTCTCAGTAAGGAGATAGAGCCCGTCAAAGGTTCATACTACAAACCTAAAACTTGTTCAAAGTGTCCCAATGACTACATTTTTGGATTCCCCGTACCCGGAAACCTTTCATCAAGTTTTTTGAAAATTTGGTTATTTTCGGGATTCGGGCTCTCGGTAAAGAGATAAAAGCCGTCAAAGTCCCATACTACAAACTTAAAATTTGTTTAAACTGCTCCAATGACTACATTTTTGGATTCCTCGTACCCGGAACCCTTTCCTCAAGTTTTAAAAAATTGGCTTATTTTTGCCATTTGAGTCCCCAGTAAGGAGATAAAAGCCGTCAAAGTGCCATACTACAATCTTAAAATTTGTTTAAACTGTCCCAATGACTACATTTTTGGATTCCTCGTAGCCGAAAACCTTTCCTCGAGTTTTTAAAAATGGCTCATTTTTGCCATTTGAGTCCCCAGTAAGGAGATAAAAGCCGTCAAAGTGCCATACTACAAACTTAAAATTAGTTTAAACTGTCCCAATGACTACATTTTTGGATTCCTCGTAGCCGAAAACCCTTCCTCAAGTTTTAAAAATTGGTTTATTTTTGCCATTTGAGTCCCCAGTAAGGAGATAAAAGCCGTCAAAGTGCCATACTACAAACTTAAAATTTGTTTAAACTGTCCCAATGACTACATTTTTGGATTCCTCATATCCGAAAACCTTTAGTCAAATTTTTAAAAATTGGCTTATTTTTGTGATTTGGTTTATGGTTTAGGAGAAGGTTTTATTTTTCAAAATAAAAATATTGTCTAATATTATAACTCTTACATTATTGCCCAAGAATAACATTGCTTCAGGTATCTACCGACATGTGTTGAGATGCTTAGCTATGGTGCTTGGGTAGTAAAAGCTAAGAAGCAGTAGTCAAAAAGAAGTCAAAAATCAAAAAATGAGTTAGAAGAAGTGAAAAATTAAATATTTTAGTCTAAGTACAACCAAGAAATAAAAAAAGATAATCTTATATCAATTATGCAGCAAAACTCTTAGCTGAAATGTTATAAAACACAAAATAAGTCTACAAAGCATTGAAAGTACTTCAAAGTTTGATATGTTTTAGAATGGACACCGATTGAATCATAAATAACAGTTATAAGTTGAAGAAGCATTAACCCTTTAAGTCTGTCACAAAAACTGACAAAACGGGCAAGTACAAGATGAAAACAGAGGTTTTAACCTAGTTTATATAGTAAACAATTTTGCTATAGGCAAAACTTAATCTGTGAACCGTGAAATCGGATCTTTGGAGGTGTTTAGAAGTATATTTCAAAAATCGGATGTTAAAACAAAAGTTTTGATTGTCTGATCATAAATTATTTTAACATCTAAAATCTTCAGTTGTATATATTAAATATTGTGCACGTTGATCATTAATTTAGAGAAGAACTAGGATTTCTGCAATTGGCGTTTAATTTGTAGAATTTTGTTTTAGCTTGTCATTAATTAGACCACGTTTGCTGAATTGCAAAAGCTCCAGTTTCACGTACATCAGCTTAACGTAAAAATTTCATTACAATTTTAAACTGTTATCAAACTTTAAATTTCCAGCCCACGGTATTTTACGTCAATCCACACAAGGTCAAATGTAGACTGAAATTGTGTATAAAAACATCAAAATTGTACTGCAGAATTGTTTTTGACTGTTAAAATAATCTTATCGGGACTTTTGAATTTTGGTTTATCTTATTGCGATCCATAACCACGAATGCTTTTGCTTGGCGCCGCTAGCGTACACGTTTAAAGTGGAAGACCTACTTGCAGTGGTAAGTATTTACTTTGAAAACGTTCAATGGTAAAAATACAGCTTCTCTTAAATATGGAGCTTTCTTTTCAGCCTGAATGACTACTTTATTTAATATTAGCTGTAGAATAGTATAGACATGCTTTTAATAGTATCTCTGACGCAAAATCAAGATCACACTGGCTAAAAAAAGAAAGAAAAAGTGAGAATATATTATATTATGGTAAAAATAAATGTCTATAATAGCGATTGTATGTTATATTTCAACGTTTGGTGAGATCCTTGCACAAATATAAGAAGCAATAACAATGGGTTTTCTTCGATTTGCCAGTAATATTTTACTTTAGGAGGACATGGTTGCAAATTAAATATTGTAATGCATTTGGTTCCTTTCCAGAAGCGATAGGAAGGTCAACTATGGTTCGAGGTTGTTTGGAAGCCAACATGGGTTCCGGAGTATGACATGTACAACTGCTAAAAATTAATAGCGGATTATTATTGGAAACCATGGTAGGTTGAACAACAAGAGTCAAAATTATTTAGCAGTGGAGCACCGTGCTTATCCAGTGAATATATTTGCATGGAAAAGGAGCAATATGCCGTTACAATGTGTTACAATAATCCGTTACTGCGGATTGTAAGCTATGCTTTCTGTATAATTTTTTTCATAAACATGAATAGCGTAAACAAGGTTCTTACTTAAGGGGTCTACCATATGAAACTCAAAGTGTTATTGCAAATTTGTACAGTTTTATTTTCTTTATAGGAAAATTTGTTGAATAATAAGGATAACGTAACGTAAATCGCTTATTACTACACTGATCATGTTGCTTTGAAACTATACAAGAACAAAAATATTTAGTGTTAACAAACGAGTTAGTCATACACAAGGTAAAAACCTGGAATTAGCACATAATTTTTTAAGGATGAAAATGCTGAGGATCAACGCATGGTTTTCATACAATGGGGTAAGACAGAAGAACCCCTTCAAAATCTGGAAGTTGTTGATATGATTTTAGCAAAATTTATCACATGCGAGGAAATACCTCAGTTAAAAATGAGCGATATTCCATTCGAATGTTACGCAGGTGTTAACGATTCAAAACATGATAGGAAAATTTGTTGAATAATAAGGATAACGTAACGTAAATCGTTTATTACTACACTGATCACGTTGCTTTGAAACTATACAAGAACAAAAATATTTAGTGTTAACAAACGAGTTAGTCATACACAAGGTAAAAACCTGGAATTACCACATAATTTTTTAAGAATGAAAATGCTGAGGATCAACGCATGGTTTTCATACAATGGGCTAACACAGAAGAACCCCTTCAAAATCTGGAAGGTTGTGATATGATTTTAGCAAAATTTATCACTTGCGAGGAAATACCTCAGTTAAAAATGAGCGATATTCCATTCGAATGTTACGCAGGTGTTAACGATTCGAAACATGAAAAATCGCATATGGAATCGATGGAGTGGCAGGAAGAATGTAAAGAACTTAAGGAAGAATTGTTTGATGTAGACATTTTATTTGGTAACAAACAGCTTCCCTTATTGCAATTGACTAATCATGATTTTCCCGTTCATAACAACTCAAGTAAGTCGATGAGTTGGACGGAAGGTGATGAGACAGTATTTATAAATGTTCAGAAGGATCCAATGTGGAACAATGTTACTCTGTAATATATATTATGTCCTGTCGCAGCTGTGCACGGTTGTCCATAGGCTTGACCTGTGGCTGAGGCTGATGGCTGCGGCAGGACTATTTATTTATTAATAAATCAGTTTATATGCAATTTTGTCATTTATTTACCTCAGATAATGAATAATTGCCCTTTGCGTTAATGATTCATTATCCTCGCTTCTGTGAACCCAGCTTCGCTGAGACTGTTGGGTTTAACAGCCGCGCTCTGACTGTTGGGTTTGACAGCTGCGATTGATTGATTAGCTAGATATGCTAAATAATCAGCCTCCAGATGACGTGACCGATCAAAAAATCATTAATTGCCCTCTGGGGTAATTAATCATTATTTCTCCTAAAAATTTGACAGGTCATTAATCATCTGGAGTAGAACCCCCCCTTTTTCCTACTACTGTAGCTATTCCGAACAGTTTCAGTTGCAATAGCATACACGGACCAGTATCTTTTGCATAATAATAGCTGGTTTTGTATGGATTTTAAATGTTATATATGCACTATGTTTATCGGATATCCTCAGCAACTAATGATCGACTGAGAAAGTTTTTTAAGTTTTCGCTAAACTATGTTCCTGACGTATAATACATTTTACCTCAGGACCTTCTATGTGATGCCCATTATTAGCTGTTATACAATCGCGGTCAGAAACACGGTCAAAATGATTGATCGAAATCGATTTAAACTTGATCGATTTCAATTAAAAGAATTTTCTATCGATTTGGATTAAGTGAAATTTCGGTCGATTTTGATCGGCCAGAAATACGTTTAAAATAATCGATCAACATTGACTGGAATTTCGATTAATCGAAATTTCGGTCAAATTTTGATTTCGATCGTTTTTGATTTTATTATATAAAGTTCAAAATTGTTAAAATTTAGATTAATTGAGATTAAGCGAAAGTTCATCGATTTCGATTGCACTTATTTTTGGCCGGGAATGTTGTTCAAAAAATTTTTGTTAACTTAGCTCGCTCTGACCTCTATTCCAGTAATTAGTTATCTGCCTGAAATTAAAAGTACAACGAAGGTTGAAGAAGCAAAATGCATAAAATAGTTCCTCAGAGCTAGGCAACAAATAATTATATATTAGGTTTCCTAGTGACCTACGGAAAAACCAAGGCAGCAACCTAAAAACTAAGGCGAATTTGTTGACGTCGCTATTCTATGCACGTCGCTAGTATGCCACTCTATACATTATACTTTTCCAAATTTCCATAGCTCAATGCACGATTATTATAGTGCCATAATGTAAAGTACATAATATGTATATTGGGCAGGCCATATTATGGCCTGCCCAATATTCCGGGTAGGATACCCGTATTTTTCAACCATTATCAAGATTTATTTCCCCAACTTTTAAATTTCCCTGAAGTTCCTCATTCCCACTTTTCTGTGCCCAAGCCAGTAAAGTAGTGTTCGAACAAAAATATACTTTTTGAACCAGTTATTATACTGGACTAAAAATAACTTTTTAATCAAAATTTTTAGCCACTATCTCGTTCTAGTATGATTTTGTACCTTTTGCCCAAACCGCAAACGAAGTACCATTTTCTCCGCGATCCGAGCCGGCAGTTCGGTAGCTATGTCTATACACTATAATGTGAGATAATGTACAGCCTCTTAATATAGTGCTTTAGTTTCGTTGAGTATTGAATCTGGTGCAGATATGTGCAACGTATTGTTTTCACACGCCGTTTTCAAGCGCCTAAAAGCTTGCAGTAGTTCAAACGTAAGGTATGTTTTGAATATACCTGAATGATATATAGATTATTTACTTGCAATACATGCTGTTGGCTTATTGTTCGCTCAGAACTAGCTCGTTGGAAAATAAAATTATATTTTGAAATTTTAGTTTGTTTTTTGCTCACCCACTCGTAGCCGAAAGTCAATTTTGGCGAGTACTGTATTTCATTATTTTATTAATTTTAGCCAAGCCTATCCGTGCGACTACATGAAGTGAAAACAGGAGTGACTGACAAAGTTATTGTTGCCTATTTTTCACGGTTTGGAAAGGTAACGGAACAAATTGTATACCCAATTCCGATTTCAGAGAACATGAAGCATAGCATTTGCCGAAATGATCTATGTTGGTACAGCGCCCTACGACAAAAATTAGCTGCCACACATTCTGTGGCTTACATGGCCATTCCATACTTAGACTTAGCAGGAATTATTATACATATGCGCGAACTGCTATAAAATATGCGCAGCCAAGTAATATAAAACAAAACTTAATTTCGTTTCATTTTTTGGGTGTAAAGGCAGTTACATATTATGGTTTACTGAATTTCTACTTTTTACACCAAATCTGATTTTATATTCAATAAAGCTGAATTTAATTTCATTCATTAAAAGCTCATTTCCCATATCAGAAATTAAGTGCAGATAGAAACAGAATTGAATTTAAAATCAATTCTGTTTGAAAAATGATGCCAGAAAATTGTATCAATATCAAACTTGCTAAATTTTCGGTTGTGGATAGCTCATTTTGTGGTATTAATTAGTTCAAATAGTAATTCTAAATTCATCTAACTTAATTTCATTTGATATCTGTTTTGACAAGTGAATTTTTTTAATTGATTGAAGTTAAGGTGGGCCCACACGTTTAACATTTTTCAAATTTTTAGCTCAAAATTTGATCAAATTTTCGGTAAAATTTGGAAGCGTTTTTGCGTCTTTAATGAGTTTGAACGTGTGTACACTGTTCAAACTTTTCTAGCATATTGCTTTAGCCAATAAGGAACCAACAATGGTAATAATTGAAAATTTTTGAGTTCAAATTATGATGTATTTTGATTTGCAATACTTTTATATTACAAATTAATACGCAAAATTTTAATCCAAAATTTGAGCAAAAGCTTGAGATGTAAACGCGCCTTTACATTTAGTTTGGAGAATTTAAAATGATAGACTGAATTTATTCTACCAAATTAATCTGATTTTAAATCGAGAAATGAAACGAAATTCCGTTTTGCTTTTACCATATCGCTGCACACATTTTATTTTAGTTTCCTTGTAGATAATACCTTAAAGGAAATATATACTAGTTATTCTCGTAAGGTAAGGAAACAGAGACTATGTTAAGTGATATTGCGCTACTGGAGCCCACATTAAAGTCCCAGAAAGGCAATAATACATCTGCAATTATTATATTTCGCTATGGTAATTATTTAACCTAAATCGGAACTGTGTGGACCATAATTATTGTTTGTTCCTACGGTTACTAAAAAGGCGAAAGCTTCCAAAAACTATTGGTTACTCGGGAAATGAGTGGAAACGTCACAAATACGACCAGTCTTCGCTCAGTAATTCGGGATATTTCGCAAATTGAGCTTCTAGAGCACCTTCAGAGTAATATTTTCGATCCGGTGCATTTGGCAAGAGCTGTAAAAAATTAATATTGCGAGACCCCAAATAAGCAAAATGAAAATATCTTTAATTCGTGTCGGTTCTCTTAGAATTTGGGCAAGAGATCATTGGAAAAGATTATTACGTGCCAAATAAAAAAAGTACTGAAAATGCAGCAATCCTGAGACGATTTTGACTAGAGATACAGTCAAAATGATATAATTGGTCGATGAAACTTTATTCCATGAAGCTCCCCTCGCTACGTGCACGTGCGTTGGGTTTCGAAAAGTTTAAGCGACTTAGAGTTCAATCATTTCCGATTTCGAATTTTATCACCAAAAGCTTTTAGCATAATAACGGCATTGACAGCTTACAGCAGGCAACAACATAAAGGTCTAGCTTGTTTGGAATATTTTTATGCTTGTGCCGGGGAGTTGAGAACGACTGTTCAGACAAGATGTATTACGGCAAAGTTGTTTAGCTATTACATGGGGAGTATTTTGTGGCATCTATTTTCAATCCAATGCTTCTGGGAAGGGCTACAACCTAAAAAAATAAAGGAGGTCCAGGTTGTCTAATTCAAAATGTTTTCAATTTTCACTTAATTTTGTGACAATTTGAGCAGGAAATCATGGGAATAACGCAGACACAAAGCTAGGTGCGCAATTACTTGCCACATACATTTTCACGAAGCGTTCTCTGTGTGATAATAAAACGTCAAATAAGTAGCTATCCTCAACTCATTAGTATAGTCACCCGCCTTATGAATGAATTTCTGGCTTGAATTTCAAAGTGAGGGATGGGGGCCCCTTGCATTTTCAGACCCTCCTAGCACAAACCGGGGCTTCACGGATCTGCCCTTTGGCTTTTCCCAGCAAAACAGCCCACTTTCAAAATTCTTGTCACTCTCCCCCCCTTCAAAACGCCCCACAGATGACATAAAAATTGATAGAATTTTCTACATAAATCCCTTTCGGAAGTTAAGAATTTGTCTAATTTCAACACAAAATTGGCTGATTTGCTTTTAACCTCAATAGAGAAGTTTTGCACCGTTTCTCAGCCTAATTGTTAACAATTTTAGCGAATATAAAATTTTCGAAATTTTTAAATTTCGACCCGAAGTTCAAACTAGGGGACCTCCCAGTTCACCCCTTTTGGAAAAATTCGACGCTCCCCAGTTCAGATCCAGACCCCCGTTCGTGCCCCCGGCAAAATTTTCAGCGAATGAAGAAATTTTCTAGTGAGAACTATAAAGGTGAGTGTTGAGCCTGCGACGTCATTTTTGTCGACTACTGCATGTGATTTCGGCTAATTTCATAATCGCGAAGTGATGACAAGAAAATAATAATTGTAAAAAAAACTTATTAACTCCAACGTTGTTGCTTGACATGTAATATTATTGTCATCGTTGTCAGTCACGAGTTATATTAACATTATTTTTGCAATACAAAATATCGTAAAATGTAATTTTAATTATCCAGTCATGTCACATTATCCAGATGATTTGATCAACGATTGGCCGTCCTCACTTTTTTCAAATAAATTCCATCATCTCACTCTGTCCAAAATTTGCTTACTAACTACATAGGATTATTTTTTACAAATAATCCTGTTCCTTTCCTAGTATTTATATATCTCTTGCATTGACAGTAAGTTGATCCACTAAGGTTTCTGACATTGCCACATTTGCTTACAATATTAATCAGCAAAGTAATAATTACTTCCCCAATCATTAACTCACAACTACTACATTGTTCTCGGTTGCTGGACTTCGGGACAAACACGCTATAGAGATTGAGGGAGTCATTTTAGATCCGAAAGATGTGTCGATCTGTCGATTTGAAAACCGTCGTTTTTGAATACGAAAATGTTTCGTCGGTGTCAAATTGTGTTGCCAAATACCGTCCTCAGATCACACCATTGTTCGGCCAAGTCACACCGGTGACCAAGATTGTATGTCTTTTTGGTATCAAAATAATATTATAGTTAATATATATGACAAAAAATAAGCTGTAGACCCAGCGGTCCTGGCGAAGCAACTAGTAGTGAATAAATTGATATGTATGCACTGTTGGAAAATGCATGACAGTTTAGTTATAGTACATACTGTTTTGCATTGTATAGGCTAGAAAGAGTGACTACTATCAATGCGATTTTTGATTTGTGTGACTGTACGTCATGTTGTTTTTTGTATGTATCGAAAAACATTGTACTGAATAATTGTATTAAATAACTGTATTGTATTGAAAAATTCTTTGCAAGGAAAGCGTTGCTGCCTACTTTACCGAGTAGATTTGCTTTATTATTGTGGACAGTTTTAAATTTATTCGTAACTCTGATACAAAACTCTTTATAACTAAAAAGCTAAACTTACATAAATATAGTAAAATTATAATGATACATCAGTGAGTTGGGAAAATTGCCGTATTCTGCATACACCTGTTCGCTGTTCATAATGGTTGCAAAAATACTTTTTTACAACATGGTTCACAAATATTTCCCAACACGCATATTTATGCGTATTGACCGCATAAAATCCTTAACTTGTTAACCCTTAGACATTTTAGACTTTAGGTAACGGTGTGATAATTTTGCACAGGTTCAATTATGGTAGGACCCTTTTGCATCATTGTATTCTAATTCTTATAAACCCAGATTAAGCCTCTGAGTTGCAACGCAAAATCCTATTAATTTACTCAAACACATAGTCCTACCATTGGTAACTGCTATTTGTTAAGCACCTAAGAATCTTTGCCTAGCTTCACCCCATTTTTGACATCTGAAAACAAAGTGTTCAGACGTTTCAGTCTCCTGGCGACAATATTCGCAGTGATAAATTTCTCTTTGTCTCATAACCCTAAGATAAGCATTTAAAAAACTATGTCCAGTTAAAACTTTTAGCACAATCCGCAATCTGTCTTTTCTGAGCTTCCGTAAGAAGCGAGATCTCCTAAGATTGACTTCAGGAAAGAAAATCCTTGTCTGTCTGCAATTTGTTCCCCCTGTTCAGCGTCTAGCGTGTTGTCCAGACAGAGAACGCACTTGGGCGGTCTTCACTATGGAAGAGGAAACTGGAACACAAGGTTGCGGCCCAAACACTTTCAGTAAAACCCTCTTCTTTGCAAGGCCGTCTGCAATCTGGACCCTGGACAAACAGAGCACATTTTCAGCACCTAATCTATTCAATTTCTTATGTCATTCAAGAACAGTGGCTGACAACACCACCGTTTGGTCTAGAGCCTTAAGTGCAGCCTGGCTGTCACTGAGAATCCAATATTCCTTCAACGAGTACCTTGTCCCACGAGATGTTGGGCACATCTAAAATTGCAACAATTTCTGCCTGGAAAATCGTTGGCTTAGACCCTAGTTCGAAGTACAATGTACTGTCAAGAACGGCTCCTGCCCCTACTCTACAGTTACAATCTGAATTAAGTGCTGAAAATCGATCGCAGATTTGCTCGATTTCGATCGTCTGCGTTTAAACGAAAATCGATCGTTTAAACAAAATTCGATTATTTTAACGAATTTCGATTGCGTCAAAATAAAACTAAAAATTTACTAAAACATGTTAGTTTGCGGTTAATTCAACTAATTTCGATTGTGTTGGAATAAAAAATGTTAGTTTGCATTTAGTTTAACGAATTTCGTTTAAACGAAGATCGATCGATTCCTTTTTGTTCGATTTCGTCAGCGTTCGACTTTATAAGCATTTAATTATGATTGTAACTGTAACTCCACCACCTGTGTCCATGAGTAAACCATCAGTATACCACACACGATCGCAATTTGACTAGGTTCCCTCAGGTGTAACATTTTTCTATTCCAACTGAAAAAATCTCAAAATTCTGTCCGTTGGAATTACTATAGTATCACATATGCCTCGGGCGAATCTTTGCAATCTATTACATCGACTACCCTCGCACAGAGCAAGCCATAGCCCAGTGGTTCTCAGGTGGTAGTAGCTTTCAACACTGCCAGTTGACCAATAACGAGATCAATATGTCTAATTCCCATAATGGCGTCAAAGTCCTCCAGAGGAGCAGAACGGAGTGAACCTGTAATCATACGACAGGCCAGATTGTGAAGCTTCAAAAATTTCTCCAAATAAGTTCTCAATTTGCTTCTGTGCCACCACATAGCACATACGTAAGTTAGAGATGGAAGCACTACCGCAGTATAGAGGTAGGACATCGACTTTGGCCGTAACCCCCAATTAACACCAACTACACCCTTTATAGCCAAGAGAAGTTTTATTGCTTTTTGAGATGCCTGTTCAATATGATATCCCCAACTCATTTTTGAGTCTAGATACAACCCTAAATATTTTACGCTATCCCAAGGCTTCAAAATAATATCGTTCAGGGTTATGTCTTTATATTCAGCCCTTGATCTTTTACGAGTGATAACTATAACATTAGTTTTGCTCTAACTTATGGAGAGACATCTTCTGCTACTCCAACGTAGCATCGAGTTCAGCGCATTTTGCATACGTCCACATGCCACACCTAGAAACGTGGCCGAGCACATCATCCGAGTAAGCAATACTCAAAACACTCGACTTGTCAAAATAAGCCAAAAGATCATCCAGAACTAAGCTTCACAACAAGGGTGATAGTACACCTCCTTGCGGGAAACCCCTAGTAGCTCTGACGCTGGAAGTTGTCTTGCCTAGTTTTGCCAGAAAAATTCTTGATTTAAGCAGGTTACTTAGCCAGTTTTTAATATATTCCGGCAACTGGAATCGGCTGAGACCAGCTAAAATGTATTCTATCATAACTCAAAAGCTCCAGACGCATCCACAGCTACCACGTATTTGCCTTTGTGCTCCTCCCCTTCAATCCAGGATGTGGTAGCATGCAGGGCCGAGATTGTACTTCTATCACACCTGTACGCATGCTGAATCCGATTTGCATGTTACTTGATCAGTATCACATCCCTGATATAATTATCAATGATTTTCTTCATAATTTTAAGAAGAAAGGATGAAAGGCTGATTGGTCTAAACGCCTTTGAATCAATATAGTCCCTCTTGCCCGGTTTGGTTATAAACATTACATTAGATATTATCCACTGTGATGGAATATAGCCAAGCCTCATGCTAGCCTTAAAGATACGCTGCAATAAATAATAAACAATTCGCAGGATAGCCGAAGCATGATTGGACATATATCATCAACCCTGGTGATTTGAAACTTCGAAAGGAGCTGATCGCCCATTTGATTCTCTCTATAGTCATCAAGTTACTTATATCCATCAGATCGCTTACTTTTGAGATCCTATGAGTCTCCATCATTCTAGACTGCGGCGGAGTTTGAAGAACGGGGACCCACGACGGAAAGTGATTAGACAGCATCGCCATAAGTTTCCCATAGTCGTCAGCAGTGATTCGACCACCTACATTGATTACTCTACCCAAACTTACTAGAAGCCTCACCTCAAGTATCTTTTTCATACCAGAGTTCTCGTCCGTGTTTTAACCTTATCACAAAATCTCCTCCAACTCATTCACTTTGCCTCATGAATCATCCGCTTATAAGTGTGCTGTTGTCTTCTATACCTGTCTTATTCTCTCTCAGTCTGAAAGCGTATGGTCGTATCAAAGGCCTTACGCACTTTCAGACTGAGAATAAGACAGTAACAACACACTATAACGGACAGGTGGTGGAAAGGAGATGATAAGGTTCGAACACGGAGACGATTTATTGGTATAAAAATACTTGAGGTGAGGCTTCTGAGTAAGTTTGGGTAGAGTAATCGATGTAGGTGGTCGTCGAATCACTGCTGACAATATGGGAAAAGTTATGGCGATGCTGTCTCATCGGCTTCCGTCAGTCGGGCCCCTCCCCCGTTCTTCAAACTCCGCCGCCTAGAATGGAGACTCATAGGACCCGAAAGTAACGAATTGTGAGTGTAAGTAACTTGATGACTATAGAGACGAATGGCGATCGCCCTTTCGAAGTTTCAATCGCCCAGGTTGATGATATATGTCCAATACCATGCTTCGGCTATCCCTGCGAGAAATACTTGTATTTATTAGTATTTAAGTTCAGCGTGAGAGTTTGGCTTATTTCCGTCGCAGTGGATAATATACTAATGTATAACCAAACCGGGGTCTCAAAAAGACGTTTAGAAGCAGCCTTTTCATCCTTTCTTCTTAAAATTATGGAAGAAAATCATTGATCTACGGGATGTGGTGCTCAAATCCAGTAACATGCAAATCGGATTCGTGCCTACAGTGTGATCCAAACTACAATCTCGGCCTAGTGTACCAGCATCCTGGGAACACAAAGGCGAATACGTGGGTAGTGTGTCAAATAGCTATCATTTTTGAGCATAAATAAATACATTTAGCTGGTCTCGCCGATTCCAGTTTGCCGGAGTGTTATTAAAAACTGGGGTCGCGGAGCCCCTGCTTAATAGAATTTTCTGGCGGAACTGGCGAGACGACTTCCCAGCGTCAGAGCTACTAGGGTTGCCGCAGAGGAGGTACTGTGCCACCCTTGTTGTGAAGCTTAGTTCTGGATGATCTTTTGGCTTATTTTCAACAAGTCGAGTGTTTTGAGTATTGCTTACTCGGGAATGAGTGTGCTCCGGCCACGTTTTGCTAGGCCTAATGCAAAATGCGCTGAACTCGATGCTACGTTAGCAGAATAAGTTGAGCAAAACTAATGTTATAGTTATCACTCGTAAAAGATCAAAGTAGGAATGTGAGAGAGCATAACCCTGAACGATATTATTTTGAAGCCTTTAGAAATAGCGTAAAAATATTTTATCAAAAATGAGTTGATTATCATATTGAACAGGCATCTCAAAAAGCAAATAAAACTTCTCTTGGCTATAAAGGGTATTGTTAATTGGGGGTTACGGCCAAAGTCAATATACCTTACCTCTAACTCTTGCGTCAGGTATTTCCATCTCTAACTTACGTATGTGCTATGTGGTGACAGAAGCAAATTGAGAACTTATTTGGAGAAATTTTTGAAGCTTCACAATATCACATATTAATTTCAGTTCATTTATACCCTCTGGAGGACTTTGAGAACGCCATTATGGGAATTGACGTGTAATTTATTGTGGTGGCAGAGGTACCTCGTAGGGGTTTATGCATTGCTGTGTGCCGAAAAGGTAGTCAAATCTAATAGAGATTCGCCCCGACATATGTGATACTATAGTAATTCCAACGGACAGAATTTTGAGGAGATTTTTTCAGTTGGAATAGAAAAATATTACACCTGAGGGAACGTCAAATGGCGATCATATATATATACTGATGGTTTCTCGTGGGACACAGGTGGTGGAGTTACAGTTACAATCATAATTAAATGCTTATAAAGTCGAACACTAACAAAAATCGAACAAAAAGGAATCAATCAAATCTTCGTTTAAACGAAATTCGTTAAACTAAATAGAACTGGTTTTTATTCCAACACAATCAAAATTAGTTGAATTAACCGCAAACGTAAGTGTTTTTAGTAAAATTTTTAGTTTTATTTTTAAAGTTACAATCAAAAATTGCGTTAGAAATAATCGAATTTTGTTTAAACGATCGATTTTCGTTTAAACGCAGACGATCAAAATCGAGCAAATACTACAATATTTCAGCACTTAAGGTCAGAATCTGAGCTGTAGAGTAGGGGCAGGAGCCGTTCTTGACGGTACATTATTACTTGGAACTAGGTCTAAGCCAACGATTTCCCAGGCAGAAATTGTTGCAATTTTTAGATGTGCCCAACATCTCGTGGGACAAGGTACTGTTGAAGGAATATTGGATTCTAGTGACAGCCAGGCTGCACTTAACATTTCGTTTG
>JASANE010015592.1:0-25164 GCA_030248225.1 Trileptium ribeirensis
GGGCCGGCGCTAGGAATATGGGGGCCCCCCCAAAGCCGCAAGCGGGGGCCCCTGCCAAAGTTGTAATTACAACATCAACTTATAAAACACAATGAAATATGTCCAGAGTGAAGATGCAACACTTAGCCTAAATCACAAACATCTTACAAAATAGGTGCCTGTTTTTGGCAGTCTACACAGAAGTTTTATATAATTGAGTCAAAACGGAAAAGCTTGAGGTAAAGAAACTTAGCACCTATTTTGACGATGTCTTAAAGCATCAAACGCAGCCAACCTTGTCCATATCAGTTACAGCGGGATCTTTCTGCTCTTCGTTGCCGCAAACCTTTCAATCAAATTTTCGTAGTCGATTCCCTTCGCAATTGTCTGTTCAATCGAGATCGTCGCCAAGGCAGTCAACCGCTCTTGCGCCATAGTTGAGCGAAGGTAACTTTTGATGAGTTTGAGCTTGGAAAAAGACCGCTCACCGCACGCCACTGTCACGGGAAGCGTAAGTAAAATTCGAAGGGCGATAGCCGCATTTGGATACACGTCGTGCAAATGAATACTTGTAGATGTAGTCCAGCGTATCGTGGACCGTCTTCGGCATTTCCGTTGACGGGCGGTACAGCCGCTCCAACTCACAACACAAGTCGTCCGGGTGGACGTCACCCAACAGTTTGGCGAAATTGTGACACTTCTGCTGAAACGCGGAATGTCCCCCGACTGACTCAAGAATGTTCGCAGCCGCACAAGGAGATAAGATCCCATATAGATCTGTCACCTTCCGAGCCTGTTCGAACCGTTCACTTGACGGACATAGTAGCCTGATTGCACTAAAACATTGAAGAACTCGATGCGAAAATCGCCTCCTGCCTGCTCGCCGACAACTGGCTCATCCTCATGCTCGTATTCGAATTGCTTCTTCTTGCGCCTGCGACGTACAACAGGAAATTCCATAGGGATCTCGCTTAGCCTCCGCAATCTCCCGTGCCGCAGTTACTGCTGCAGGCGGACCCGTTTTCCTTATAACGTTTCAAGAACGCTGCGGTCCAGCTCAGCTCAAACGTTTGAGTTTCTAAGGTAGCGCTCTGCGATTGCAAATTCTTGCTTGCTTTGTTCACCTCGAACAGAACGTCATACCACACCACTATGCATATGATTGTGGGCCATTTTTCCAACTCCTGAAAGAATCCCTTGCAGTCACTATACCCTGATGTGTCCTTCTTGCTCTCACATATCTCGGAGATCTTCCAACGCAGCTATAACGGAATCAAAGTTAAACCGAACAGGCTTAAAGCACTCGATTTTTTTTCATCGAGATTTCCAAATTCTACAGTGAACTCACCAAGCTCCGTCATCCCGGACGCGAGAGCGACACCGCCAGATATATCACGATAGCGAACAGCCTTTTGAGGATGGCACGCTAGTACTGTTTTTGCTTCAAAAAATCTTGGGCTGTCGTGTCTTCAATAAGTCCACCTTGCATCAGTCCCCGATGACGATGCCTTCCACTTGATCACGTTGTTCAAATGGACGGCCAATCGCATCATGCTCCTTTAGTTTGTTGGTAATGCCGTTCCAAACACTTGTTCCTGCCGTCAGTTGGTTCTTCTGGATCCCGAACAACTTGCAGGCGAAGCAAAAACACACAGTCCCCTGCCGACGAGTAGACAAACCACGGACGCCCGACCACTTCTCCGTTCGGCATTTGGCGCTCGTATAATGAGGGGGTATCGACGCCGAGGGTTTTCCCAGTTAAACGGGAAATCGTGGTCCACTATCTAAACCGCTCCTTTCTTAACGATATGACTACGAAGATTGTCAGGTATATGTGTCGGCCATTTTTCTGGATCGGTGATTGCAGATGCGTCATGAACTTCCAGTACCTATGACCACAGTCATCGGATTCATTTGATGGAAGATTTTCACCAGAATCCACATAAGACACATCTTCGGCACTGTCTGATGCTTCGCACGCCTTCCGCAATCGGTTGCTCCCCGGCTGCAGCCTCCTGACGCTGACGCTGAAGTGCCTGGATCCATTTGCTGTCCGTATTAGCCTGAACATCTCGTCAATCCGCCGCGGCTTCTTAACCTCCTCCTCTTGCTTCCGCAGTCGCTTTTCGCTGTATTTCCGGTTTCGCCTGTCCACTCATATATGTGCGCCCTGCTTAAATGACTTGGGCATAACTGATTTTGGTGCTCAATTAAAACACAGATACTGTCTAAATACTCAATTAAAACATAGGTACTGTCTAAGTGTTCAATTAAAACGTAGATACTGTCTAAAATAAAATACGCATTTAGTAATACATGCCTGCTACTGCGAAGCGGACGTAATAAACATTACATATACTAGCGGTCCAGCCGAGTCCGATCTGTTCATGAGGCCCCCACTAGTTTATCACACAAGCGACAAAATAAATCTGTTCCAACGCTGTACGCTGCGGGAGTTTTGCTTTTTAGAACCTAGGGGTGAAGTGGTAAGAATTTCGTTTGGTTTTTTGAAAATTTTTACAATACCATTTTTTGCCAAAATATGTAGCACAAAATTGCAGAAATCAAGAGCCCGGAAATCGGGGGCCCCCCCCAAATGATGCGGATGATACTAAGGTAGCGCCGGCTATGAAAACTGCCACCGTCCCTAAATACCAACAGGTTGTGAAAACATATTTCCTTTAATATCAACGCTTACTACACGTATAAATATTAGTGTAACATATAATATAAGATTATATATAAGTATCTATATTACAATATAAAATAATGTGTAAACATTGCTAATATTTAATGCACCATGCCATATGTGTATCACTCAGTATGTTTTATAGGGCCCTGGAACTCATTTAGGAAACCGTAAAAGCTTCTCCATAATAAAGTAGGGTGTTCAGTCTGCGCCAGCGTCATCCTTCCATGCCTCCGGATCGGAAATTATGCCGCTCGCGTGTAATTGAAAATGAGGTAGTGAATATAAAAATTGAAATAGACAATACCAAAATGTCGGGGGTACGTACCTCAAAAAAGGCAGCAGCCGTACGCTGTGGTAAAATCGTGACAATACTGCAGCTTGCAGAGAATAGCAACGACGTGTTTTTCAATGTTTACCATTGAACACTGTATTCACAGACAAAACCATTGACGCTGGGATATTTTCACACCCTGACTCCCAATTACCAAAATTGCAGGGGCCGGGCTATCGGCTCCAGCATTCGAAATCTCGGCAGGAAATTCTCGCCATCCGTCACACTATTCCAACATTTTCCCTGGGCAAAACTGATTTTTCCATGTTAACATTTTGTTGGAAAAGCAAAAGACATGTCTATTTTCTATACTATACTTTATAATTTTGCCAATGCATTAACAAATACAAAATGACAGCACTGTTAAAACCAAATGCGACGTACCACCGCTTTTAACAATGACAAAAATAAACCAAACTCAAAAATTAGGATACTAAGACTAATTCCGCAAATTATACAGATTCGACCTCATATTGGCAGCGAAAACAACTAATGTTTCTATTCATGTGAGGTCACTTAAAAAAAATGAAAATTATTAATCATAATGTTAATATATGTAGCCATATATATCAGTTTTTTTCTGAATTATATTTAATACTTAATGTGTTTTTTATGGATATATATTTCTTCTAATTATAACTGTTATTTAGATGTATTTATTAATACTATAACTGTTATTTATATCGTATTTATTAATTTATTAAACACAGAAATAAAATGAATGCATAAATAAATAAATTTATATTATTTATAATATACTTTTATTATATCATTTCCATGTCTGTTATAAATATTTTATTCCTCACATTTTTTTTTGGTTTACATATCCGTACATATGTTCATAAGTCGCAAGTCTACAAATCAGATATAAATCAAGGGAACATCCAATTGTTGTTCCGCGATGTAGGCAAGGGTAACTATCACTTAGGACTCATAAACATATTATGCTGGACATTATTCCGAGTAAGCCACACCCATAGAACTTGTAAAACGAAAAACCAATAGTTGCAAAGATTTGTGCTAAAAATAGATTACCCTGTTGCTAGCTTACCGCCCTAAATTAAAGTTTTGTTGCAACAGCGACTATGGTTCAGAAACGGATGGACGGAAATATTTAGTTTTACCATTGATTACCGTTAACCATCGGCACAAAAGTGATAGCAACATTGCTCTGTATATGGCTCATTGCAACAGCTGCCATAAAACAACAAGCCACTTTAAGACCAAAGTAGCGCCAAATTTTGTTGTTCTCATTTATAACATTGTAACTTCTCACGCGACGTTACAAAAAGTTATCTTTACAGGGGCCAGCGCTGTTGCTACTGCATGCCTGTTATCTATCCAATAGACATTTTAGCAACTGAATAAACAGAAAATACTTACCGATTTTGGATCAATTGCTGTTATTGTGGCTTTAAGATGACGGGCGTGTTTGGTTTAAAGTTTGACAGAGGTGTACCTATAAGCTGCATATTATAAAGTCAGTATTTTCTGACCTCATCCAAACTGCGGCATAGGTTGCTAAAAGCATTATTATCGACCATGATATTTGTTTATATTTTTTCATAGTTTGGAATTGTTGGGTCTATTTAGTTTATGTTTTACCATGTATTTTTTGATAATATGTAGAGCAAATACTATACTATTAAATTCATGTCAATATCTAGCTAAGCAATAGGTAATGTATACATCTTCCGGATCAGAACACCCAAATGTTACGCTATTATTCTGTAACTTTGCAAAGACATGCTTCGATTTGGTTAAAGTTCAACTATGCATAATTCTTATGTATTAATTGAGTTTGTGGACTTATGCATTTCGTTAATTAAAATATTAGTCATGGTTTGATCTGGTTAGCAAAAATTAATGGCAATGGCCCTAAACGGTCCTAGCGCAGCATATAGTATATGGCTGTACATGTTTATATGTGTTCTACGTGGTATATGTCAGAAATATACCCTACAGTAGGACTTTCTTCAAATCGCGATAAAAATATGTAAGAAAGTCCTCTCGAACCGCCAACGAGAACACACATAAATCTTACTAGATTCACGAATTTTAAATATTTTATTCATCGCACAATAGATGTACACATTGAACATGTTCAAATGATTTGTGCACATACCTTTTCTGTGCTCCTTCGCCAATAATTTCCAATCCTCAATTCTTCACCAAAACTGTCATGAAAAATTTATTTTTGGTGGCTTGAAGCACCTAAGATTATAACTTTCACCACCAGGTATTCTAGACGTGCAGAAGGTTGTCATAGAGAGGCGCAACTTTGTTGTGATTTATTGTTTAAGTGCAATTGCTTATATTCTGCAGAGCCAAAGTTTAAAAATTTTTTGCGAAAAGTTAAATTTTAAAATTTAACTATGTAAGTTCCCTGCTAGTTATGCTATGTTATAACGATAGGTTGATATTTATAGAGTTATCAAATCTACACTGTCAATGAGACTCTGCGGAGCTCCAGCATTGCTAAATTTTATCAAAAATTAGTCTAAAAATAGTCAGTCAAATTTTTACAAATTTTTCAGTTCAGTTGTACGCAGTGGACTTACATGTATTTATCTATAAAAGTTTTCGAACTTGAGTAATATGATAAAGTAATTGTATTAATATGAAATACAACGAATTAACCGTGAAATGGGGAGCAACGTAAAGGTTTGATGTTCATTTGATAGTGTCCTATGTCCTTTATATATTAAGTTACCGTAGCTTTGCCCTTAATGCATTGTAAGTACATTATTTTTAAAATTCTGTGCTTTAAAGGCGCCTGAGGAAGCTCAATTTAAACACTTGCTTACTGAATGCAGAGTGGGCGAGCCACATTAGTAATCGTATCGTTGCATCGTGATCCGCGAGTATATAGTAAAAGTCTATTTCATCGAGTTTTGTTTAAATATGAAAGCAAAATATTTTTTTGCTATACACTCAATTAGCAATAGTAAATGTTTTCAGGATTGCATAAACAGGGCCTCAGCGGGGGCAACAGAAAGGAAGATACAGAAATTTTAACTGAAGATCAAATTTGGTTATATATCAATGATAGTTCTCCTCCGTTGCAGCCGGTGGATTCGACCTGAGGCAGTGGCACAGATCGCCCTCTTACCCACTAAACGTAAAAAACAACTTGAACATTGTTTTACAAAATAAATTTCGTGGATTGCGAATTTGTGGCCCAAGTCATGCTGAGGGCTCTAATGTTAATATATCCTTTTACAAAATGACTCTTGTAGTCCAAAGGACGTTGGCGGAAACGCCCTTCTGCCGGAGTTAGTCTTATACTTACCTAAAGTTAACACATCACAGGTCGGCAGCAATTAGTCCTGAAAGAATTTTGCATAGGAAGTGCCCCACTATTAACGTCACAGGCTACGGCTCAGGCTTGCACCAAGTATACCAAGGGCGACACAAACTGCATATAGCTTACATTCTTCTGCTTAACTTTGGCTAAATTTGGCATGCTATTTTAAATTTAAACGAATATTATACAGCATTGCAAACTACTAAAACTATAGATTTTCAGAGTTAGGAACTTATGTTCATAGGCAGAATTGTTTATGTAAGACTGCATTTTTTACGAATTTAGTATGTGTAGCAACGTACAAATTCTTAAGAAAATATTATTTGTTTCGTCAGCCTGTTTGAATTATTGCAAGCATATCAATATCGTTTCACTGATGAATATTCTTTGGCTTTCTACGTCACACCTACTTCGATACTTCGGTCACAGTAATTGGTACATTAATAATAAGTTAGATCTGGATTATTGAAAATAGAAAATTTCTAGAGTACTAAATACCCGTGAAATTAATGTACGCGCGCATATGCTTCAAACTATATTATGTTGAACTAGATGGGTAATATTTACGGGTTAAAATAGATTGTGGCAGGGATTGATGATTGGAACAGTTAGGGCCGTTCTGGTTTGCTGTTTGTACTGGTATTGCTATTTTATAAACATTTGACTAGTTTTACAAGCGAATTTCACTGACACATTTCAGCGATGTAAAACATAATTTCTTCCTGTCCTGCTACATACTTAGGTCTGCAAACATTTATTTTAAATATTGTGAAAGGCTCAAAAATTGGGTATTTATATATAAAAATTGAAAGGCCCATCAATATAGTAAATCTGTCAATAGCCAAATTTTGTTTGGAATATTTAGAATATAGATAAGATTTTAGTATTTTGTGAAAAAATAGCGCAAACCAAATAAGTTGCAATGGATTTGAATGAAACTTGAATACAAAATAAAACGCATTATACAAGCGAACCAACATTTCTGCTCGCAAATATAATAATAAATAGGACATAAAGTGAATTTTACTATCAGTTTTACTACTACTATCACTACCACCGAGGCTCTCTCAGTTTGTGCTCCATAATTATTTACGGATTCACATGGATTCATTCGTGTGCTATGAAAGAAATTTTATTAGGTAATTTCAGCTCACAAAAATGTCGTCAAAATATATATGTAATAGTGCTTTGTATGCTCCATAAAAGCCATGATCAAAGTCTTAAAACAACCCCATGATCTGGGTTTTATTCGTTTACTGGCGCAACCATACGACCAGTATCAAGATAACCATGTATACGGTCATAATTTTGCTGAGAAATTTTATTTTCTATTTCCGATCTCCATGTAGTAATACATGTGTGTATGTGTGATCAATAGTATTCCTAAAGTTATTGTTTTATTTTATTGGTATATATATTTTAAATTTCATTAATTTATTTGTTTATTTTTATTTTGTCATTTTTATGTCTTGGGTTATAAAAATTTTAGGAGTTTTCTGAAGCTGACTGAATATTGTTAGAAATCTTTGTTTGTTTCGGACTGGCGAGCTACGAAATAATAGCAGAAACATGGTTTACTTGTATCTTAGAAAATAGTTTATTGTTTTAACTTTTAGTTCCTTTGCCCTGAAAGAGTACTTAGTATGTACACTTCTTGACGTTCAAGACAAGGTCTAGCATTTCTGACATTCGGCTCCGTATTTTTTCATAAAATAATCTTGTCTAAACCCGATTTCTAGTCCGGGTAGTACTTTTACCTTAGTTACCAAGCATCCTGTATTTCTTAACTCGTATTTGATCCCTCCATCACTTACAGACATCAGCTTAATGAAGGTAAATTACTGAGTTTAATCGCCTGAACTGGTCACTGGTTACTAATATTATTAAAGTAAGCGTGAAATAAAACTGACGGTCAGTGTGATGTTTGTAACGCTGGCTATTTGGGTGAGCGTCTATCGAAATTTCTTCAATAATTATTGTTTAATGGGCTACTATGATTTGTTCTATTGTGTCTATATAGCGTACATGTTCAGGGTCCGAGGATAACTGGAACCCGGGGGTACTAGGCGGTTACGGGGGAGGGAGAAGTTTGGGTGCGCATCGTCTCCAAATTGAGAGGGACGCGTGACCTATCATTGGAGGTGCCAAGCTCTTGGGAGGGGGGTCCGTACCTTATCTCTCTACCCTCCATGAGCATGTACGACGTATATCTATAATTTAAAATTATATTTTTGGTTGCCCTACCGCAATATTGAAAATGGATTTGGATTTCCACGCCTGAACAATTAAAACGTCGTTATACTGAGTTACGTATAAAAGTTGTTCTTGCAAAAATTAGGTCAACCAATTTGAATAGGTCATGTTCTTGTTTACTGTAATAGGAATTAATGTTTGTAACCCTCCACCACTTTTCGGGCATCACGTCTCGTGTTTCGGCAACAATTGTGTTCCTTGCTTTATTTTTTAATCCGGGTAATATTTTGCCTATGGCCATCAAGATTCATCAGCAATAAAGAAAAACGAGAATAATTATCTCAAATTAGTGCTTGTGATAAAAATTTTCAAGCAAGCGAAGTTGGACTAATATTTGGAGTGAATATTATATATTTTTAGTCGTTCCGACTTCAGTAAATGTAAAAATATATCTGTGACTTACTGGTTTTTGGCGAATTATTATTACAATGTTAGGTTCAAACTAGCATTGTATATTGTAAGTTAATAGCTGCATGGCGGGTTGCTTAGGAGAATTTAAGTAAGTATTAGTACAAGTTCATTCTAAGACACATTCCGCCTGTAAAACGGTTGCAATTTACATATCGCAGTCGCAAACAAATGAATATAGTTGCGCGGGGAGTTCGGTGTACCTATATGAGGCAAAAATGTTTTCAGTTTCCTTTTTGCTAATTTTTTTTGTATTTAGTTAGAACGCAAAGGGCATGTGTAGATTTTGTGCGTGAATGTATGTAGTTGATTTGTGTGTGCACAAACAAATAACAAACTTTATAATGTCAATTCCAGATTAGAAGGTTGAGTTTTCGAGTTACGTCCAGCTCACCATTTGGTTGGGCCGCTGTTTGTCACGTGTTGTTCGAACCAATGAGCAAACCCACAAAACAATCTTTATTTATTAAGAGGAAACAAAATAACAGCGCCAAAGCTTTATGAAATGTAATGCGGCGTTGCATAATAGATGCCATAACACTTGGCGAGAACATAAATGAAACTAAACTGCACTCAACGTCGAAACTCAGGAAACGCAAGCTTAAACACTGTCTTAACAACCAATATGTATGTTACTTGTAAATATCATTTCCATAATGTTTTCAATATTTCGGTGGCTACAAATATTGTGCGTTTACTCTAAGATAGTTTAATTGACAGCGCTAAAAGTATTGTTCACAGTCGCTGCTAAAATTTCTTACTAAGTTTATAGTACAATTGTCTCAGCCTATGCCTAAGTCTATATGCAAGGCTAAAATAAGCTGAAGGTACGCAAACCAGACATCTGCAACTCCGATCGTCTATTGTTTGATCACAAATTCACTTGTCTCTCAAGTTGGGTTCATTAAAAATCAATTTTGTTATTCGGTTTTGACAGCTGTTTCACTAACATCAATCATAACATTAACCATAACCATAAAAGACACGAGACATTTTCACAGTTCTCTGTTTCTGCTCACATATCCGCAGGAATTTATTGGCCTCAATTCCAGATCATGTGTGATCTATTTTCTAAAAACGTTCATGGTCCAACAAGTAGATGCTTCAACGATAACCATTAAGGTTTTCAGAATGCAAGTGCTCAGGGTACTGCAACGTTTGATGTACGATAACAAGTGCAATGTGTCAAGAACTAAGCAGATATTTATAACGAGAAAATCATTGCTTATCTGTCCTTACTATGCTAATAAGTGTTTGCTTTGTCAAAGCAGATTAATTTATTCAATGCGGACACCAGTCGGGCTAACCATGCATAACATTAGGAATAACAGTAAATTTGGCATTTTATTCATACAAAATACGCATTTTGAATGGCACACCTTTTGTAAAGAACATAATAATGCATAGTTATGCTATGTAAAAATATAAAACCAAATTATTCCTAGCCAGCTCAAGTTAGTAATGATAAGCATAAACTTTGTACCGTTTAAGCTCTAAAATAGCGGATTTTGGATTTTATTCCATCAGAAAACGTTCTATTCGGTTGACCAAAAACAAATGTGCTGCAACATTTCCGCAACAATATCTGGGCTAATTATCAGAGTATATATGACGATATAAATATTTGATTTAATTGCAAACTAACATTTTAAGTTTACTTTAAAGTTTCTCGTTAGTTATTCCAAAGAGCTATGAAATGCAATGAATATTATAGCTATTCTACGTCGCTCTTATACGATGTGAAAAATTGAGTCAAATCGGTTTACCGGTTATAAAGTTCAAGTTAAGGCAATTAATTTTAAGGATTTAGATTTTGATTTACACTTACTGATTGTTCAATATTCGATAGGCCACTGGTATATGTGTATACTTGCATACTTGGCGCCATATTTTTGTGGCTGGGCTGCATGCGAAGACCGAGAAGTTCCAATATTTATAATGTATCACTGTCAAAAACAAGAATTTTTGTAGTACCTCATAGCGAGTAGATTTCGCACTCGTACGGTTAATAGTAATCCGTGCCAAACGCCTCGGGAACTCCCTCACTCCCGTAACGCTGACCCAGATTTTCACGCCTCTCCACACCTCATGCAGTGTGCACAAGTAACATTATATTATTTAAAAAATTGGGACTTATAGATCCTAGGCTTTAGTAAACATTAACTGCAAAAATAATAATCCAATGTAATCTCTGCAACGGCAGCAGCCATCGTAACATGATTTTGTATAAAGTTCGAAAACGTTATTTGACCTCGAGAAATAAGTAGTCGTCCAGTAACACTACTTCTTTGGAAATATATTTAGTAAAATATATAAATTTAGTTGCCAATTTTTTACATTCAAACGTTTTATGTAAATGAATTAGGCATAGCAAATTGTTTAATTAGGTATAGCATGTATGTAAAAGAAGAAAACTTTATTTCAACAACTGTAACTCAAGAAAAAATAAACGGATTGGGCTAACTGTTTTGTAATTAGTGTGTTTAGGGTTAGCATATTCGTTCATGCGTGTTTATCTGTAACTCTACCTATTAAGGTGCTAGCGTTGAATAACCCTCTTTTTTGTGCCAAAGCCAACTCAAATTTGAATGTGATCATTTATAATATAAGAATACGTGGGTCGATTTAGCCTAAACTTGCAATGCGGATATGAAGTTATGCGGTGCAAAATATACTGCTAATATAACGTCAACAGTGTTTGTTGCGACGGAGTGCGGACACAGAATTGATATTTTGAACCAAAATCAACGCAATGTTGGCTGTTTTCATTTATAACACGAAAATCTCAGGACACATTTTACTGAGATTTATGTATTGTATAAAATTTAATATGGTTTACATCTATCACTAACGACTCTACATTACTTACTATATATGCCTTAAAGGTTAAAAGTAAAAGTTTTGGTCCAAAACCTCCAAAATTTGTGTGCATTGCACTGTTTTCCAACTAGCTATATAAAGCAGAAGTTACGCTTTAAACCCAACGGTCCTACCGAAGCCCTGGTTTGCAAATATAGCCGCCAAATTTTTCAAAAAAGATGAAAATGATTAATGGCTGCAAGTACCTCTTTGGCTAACCTAACACACCCTGAACACCTGCAGAAAACAATGAATATTGTTTTATTGGCGTTTTTCAAATATTAATTTATATAACATTTCATGCAGGACTTTGTGTGTATTTCGTATAATGCGGAGCAATTTCTTTTTAGCCGCGATAATCGAACCAGGATTGCTTCTCTGCCGGCCTTGTACGCTGGCTGCTACATTTTTTAGAAATTGATTGTGAGTGCCTTTAAGATCCTAGCAATGGAGACATAACACCGCATGTACAAACATAAACCGCGCGACAAATTAGACTAGCTGACCGCTTCGTAATGCACGTTGTTATAGTTGTGTAATGTTATGCACTAAGGAGTTATGTTTTAGATATATACTCAGTAGAATTTGACATTTAACAATAATTGCTGGATCGCAAACGATGAAATTCTCTGTTCAACCTGGGAAAATTCCATTACAATGGGAAAGTGGACTAGCTGCGCTAAAAAGTTTTATCTGTTCTAACGTTAACCAGGCCAAAGCGGAACAGATTGAAAAACCAAAAATAGCCGAAACTCACCATACTATTTATATAAATGAACACTTAGTGTATAGCTAACTTTCATTTTAATATTTTCTATAGTTTTTACCTATTTCTTAAAATCTTAGATATGATTGGACTTTTAAGCCATTCTGGTGGCCTATATGTGCATTGCATGACCTTATATATGTAAGTAAATATATAATGCACATGAAAGAAATATATAATTAATTGCTGTATAATATGCATATGTCTGTTGATATGAATGATTTCTATAAATATGCTTTATATATAAATCACTATTTCTAGCGATTTTCGCGCGTAGTAACAACGTCCGCTGCAATTAATCCATCCTCTCCATTCAGTCCGATCATTACATATAAATGTAAAGTATACAATGCTTATATATATTAACAAAGATATATATTACATTATAAGATGTATATTTCGACGACATTATATTCATACGGCAACAATTAAAATGTGCGTTAACTAATTGGGTGATACGGCAAATTTTGGCAAATATTTACAATTTTATTGTACTGTTTTATTGTACTATGACACCTGCGTCAGGTATATTTATATAGATATATAACAATTATTTATTGCAGTTTTAGCGCATTTTTATTACATAGGTTGTAAAAATGTTATAAAATTCGTCGTGTAGAGACATATAAACAAGAGAAGATGCAAGAGATGGTTATGTAGATATAAAAATTGTGTACATAACTGGAAGTATTTAAAATAATTATTTATGTATTTATATGATAAAATTATTTCAATATTTATAAATAGTGCAAACGATACATGACATTGCAATAGGCTTCCAGCGTAAAATGAAGCATGTAGGTTGAAAGATAGATGATAAATGAATACACGTTTTGTATATATATAATATGAGTAAATTTAATGAAAGTATTAAAAAATTGGGGATAAAGAACAAAACAAATAAATATGTATATATAAATAAAATTCTTGATTAAAAATTATTGGTATTTTATATTGTTTTATTTCAACGTAATTTCGTTGTAGATGTAACCAGGTGTTCTGTATAGTAGGGTAGTTAATAAAAGTATGGACTAATTTTGAAATTTTTTTGAAAGGACCTGGTATGCAGGCACGTTTAATTGATAGCTGACGGTGTGTTCATACGTTCAAATATTTAAAATAATAAAATGTTTTTAAAATTTGCTCAAATTTAACGTGTAAACACACCTTTAGCCTTAGCCATGTGGCTACAAAGATATTCTTTCATATTCTGTATTTGTATGAGGAGTAAAAGTGTGTTATTTTGTTTGAAGCTATTTTATTTTCAATGTAACGATAAGGTCGAATAGATGGTGGAGAGCTTACATTTGATTAAGGTGCATAGAAAATATAATTCAGGTGTTAAACGTTTTTCCATTGGAACACTCAAAGAATTATCGTAACGAAGAGCCTCTGTGATGGGAAAGTAAAATAGTAAGTACCATATCTCTATCGATATTGTTGATGTCGTCAATTTTGCGTAGCTATTTCTCTGTATGTATCCATAATTGACCGACTTAGACAAACTTAATGGTGGCTCGCCAGACATTTCTAGTTGTGCATACTACATGATTCATCAACATGCCATATTTCGTCCCCAGATATATTTGTGGGAGGGACGGGAACCCTATCTCGCCCTTCCTTTACGGTACTTCCGCCCATGAACAATTTTATCCCAAGTCCACCCGAACATGACCCGGCCTCATAGCGGTCTTCTCCATCTAACCGCAATTTTAAATGACATTATTCTATTTTGCGTATGTATACGACATGACCATCGCGTTCGGTACGTTCGATTAAGTTCACTGCTTTCCGAATGATGTCAAATTAAACTTAAATCATTTCAGCCAACAGTTTACTGAATAGACAGAATTCGAACGCTACTCACTGCTATGTGGTGCGTGCTTGAGCCACTAAAACAGCAATCAGTAATAAAACTATTGTATCTAACGCTACAACAAAACATGCATAACTATGAACTTACAATTGAGCTGGTATGTTTCCTCATAGAAGCGGTTTCCAGGATATCACTGTTTTGGGTAGGTAGCATCTCAGGTGACATACACTACAAATAGTTGTGTCTAATTGTTAAACAGGTCACAAAGTTACAGTCCAATCACCGTAAAGCTTGAGCTTTTACGTCTGAATAATAATTTAGTTCAATTCCTATTTCCGAACCCTAGAAGATAACAAATTCTTGCGCATGGTTACAAGTAGCCTTAAACGCACACAACCAAAAACAGTATGGATTGATGCTTCATGGGGCTCCTGAATTATAGCAGTTTCAGTATAAGTTATTCTCTAAATTAGAGCTCAATAAGTAATTAACTTTACCCATTTTTAACACGGTAACAAAATTGTTATTTTTGACTTGTAAATTTTGCGATAGTGTTTCGTTTAATTAGTATATATGTGGCATAACGTTTGCATAATGCTTAGGCGAAATATTATCTTACCAGCAACATAAAATGCTCAGTTCAGGTTGCCCGTTTCTAGTTCAGCACCTACAAGTATTAACTTTATTTTGCTGAAACAGTGTTTGGTAACACCTAGATTGTAAAACTCAAAGACAGAAACAGTACAATATAGTGAGGAACGTTCTTTAGTTTCTTTCACAAATTATAGTGTATTAGTTGATGAAAAACCCGGTTTTGCGCCCGCCTCCCCCTCCCAGCCCAAAAAACTACCCCGGTTTTACCCCGCCTCCCGGAGGCGTTTTGAAGTAGGAAGGGCGGAAGGGCGGGAGGGTGAGCCGGGGTTGCGATTACTACTGCAAAAATATTTCATCTATGCCAAAGGAATCATCAGATGGCTTTCTGTATAAATACAGTGGCTGCCATTATATTTTTTTTGTTTTTTTTATTTTATTTTTATTGCAAACAAATATAAACAAACATTGTACATAGACACATACAGCTATATGAAACAATACATATATAAGAAACAATACATGATTACAGTTTGTTCCAATAAACCTCTGTACTACCATTAATGTTTAATTGTGCTGTATACTCACCCATTGCAAAATTAACAATTGCTTCAGAAAGAACACTTGTAAAATCGATTGAAAGTCTAATTTGTCCATCAGGCGGGTTAGAAAGATAGTTACAATCACTGCTGTGATCCCTGCTTAAATCCATACAAAACCCTTTCGGTAAATAAGGGACTTCAAAATGTAGATTGGACAATATTCGATGGAACTCTACCTCGCAGAATATATATTTGGGGAATAACCCAAGAAGCATATGTAGGATCACCAAAATTAAATCCATTTAAATTCAATATGCCAAACATGGATAACTTTACAGTGTTTATGAATGATGATACGTACCCTTGCAATGTATCTCTTGCATCTAAATCTGGTAATTATATGAGATTATTTTATAATACTCTATATGGATTGAATGGTAGAACAGATAACATAGGACTAAGTAGAGAAAGTTTTATGGTTGGAGCAGGATACCAAATGATTTGTATGGATTTAAGCAGAGATCATAGCAGTGATTGTAACTATCTTTCTAACCCGCCTGATGGACAAATTAGACTTTCAATCGATTTTACAAGTGTTCTTTCTGAAGCAATTGTTATTTTTGCCATGGGTGAGTATACAGCACAATTAAACATTAATGGTAGTAGAGAGGTTTATTGGAACAAACTGTAATCATGTATTGTTTCATATATATGTATTGTTTCATATATATGTATTGTCTATGTATATTTGTATGTGTCTATGTATATTATTTGTTTATATTTGTTTGCAATAAAAATAAAATTAAAAAAAACAAAAAATATAATGGCAGCCACTGTATCTATACAGAAAGCCATCTGATGATTCCTTTGGTATGGATGAAATATTTTTGCAGTAGTAATCGCAACCCCGGCTCACCCTCCGTCCCTTCCACCCCTCTTACCTCAAAACCCCTCCGGGAGGCGGTGGTAAAACCGGGGTAGTTTTTTGGGCTGGGAGGGGGAGGTGGTCGCAAAATCGGGGTTTTTCATCTACTTGTATTGCATAATTTAGCAGTTTTCTAGGACACGGTAACATATAACAGCGTTATGATTCTAGTTCTTGCTTTTATAGCAAGAATCATGTTTAATTTTATTAATTTCAGTTACTTGAATGCACACATCTTAGGCTGAATGCCGCATAATTTTAGTGTGACGAGTCAACTCGATATTTTTTGGTTAATGCTGTCAATTGTACAAGTGGACTATGCTGCCTTTATAACGCGTTCGTCAAGGGAATCGCAACTCTTCAAAAGTAAAGGGCCCGGTCATTTAAATTGATTTTATTCTATACCCATCAGTTACTTTTTTCATGTTCGGCAGCAAAAATAAAAAGATAGTCCCCTCCACAGCCAACTTTTAAGACGCCCCTGGCCTTGGTTCTTGACAATTATGTCGAAACGGATTTTCTGAGAGAAGTTTGCTCACAGTAGGCCATCTTGTTTTTGATATACTAAACCTAAGCATTAGTATTGGCCTAATCTTCTTAGGTCCTTATGTGGTATATACATTAAGACTAAGCCTAAATATGCGGGCTTCCGCCTGCACCACCGAAACCTGTGCTCTAAGCAGTTGCTTTTTCCAACGTCTTAACGTAACGCTCATCAAGGTTACTTAGACCGCTTACCTTACAACTCTTCTATTATTATTAAAATAGTTTCTTACAGTTTCTCTCCCAAAAAAATTTGTTTGCCATGTTGTGCCATTTTTCCAAGTTTGTAGAAGTATCTGAAATTTCTGTAGAAAAAACGGTGTCTGTGGCAATGAGCAAAAGCTATTTTCGGTTTAGACGACTTTGCTGTAACAGTTACTGCAACAAAAGGAATACTTGGGTTAGATAAGAATTGACAATCTTTATCACGGTATAATTTCGGTTTGGCATAACTGGTTCCTTGGAAGTCACAAAAAGCCGAAGTATTTTTGTGTGGGACTAATATTTTTCCACATAAAATCAAAATTTCCGGCCTCCATAGCGTTGTGGAATTGCTGATACGCTCACGCAAAATCGCGTATAGTCTTAACCCTTAACGATTCTGAAAAAGTGTAGTAATATTGGGGTGTGCCCTGAAGATCAATGACCTAGTGAATCGCTTCTCCACAACAAATAATTTTAATGGTTTTTATCGTCTTACAAAACAAACACACAAATGGGAGCAAATTCCACGCATTAATAACACTTATAGCAAGTGAGTGTTTTAATGTGTTAGTCTTAAATTTCATTTTAACCAGATTTTTGGCACTGCCTCTTGTTTTCGTCACAGCGGACACATGAAATAAATTAAGAGAAGTGTTGATTTCATTATGAAGTGTTTCATATACCACTATTAGGTCAAACTGCAACCTCCTTAGTTCTAGGGGTTCAAGATTAAGTTTCTAAATCTTTTCAGCATAATTTATATGTTGCCATCTTAGTGGAAAATCGTCGCGTAAAATGGCGTTGTACTCGTTTGATCACATCAATATCTACAAAAGAGCATGGCGATCAAACCGGGCACGCGTATTCTAATACTAGTCTTACGTATGAAATCTATGTGCGAATCATAACACATCAGTCTGTCGTCGAAAGTTGGGGGTTCCAGACATATGGTTTAGATTGATGTTTTAAGGTATGCATTTCGTAAGTCTAGGCATTCTCATTGTCTCGAAGGATTGTGCCAACATCTGTAAACAATAACCTGACCATTGGACATATTAACACATGGCCAAGCTGTACAAGATCCCGCGCCAAACATATCAAGTGATAAACGCGCTGTATAACTGAGGCTATTAACCGTACAATTGCAACATCTAATCTATCAGCAATTTGGAGATGCACTGTAGTACGATCATGCACTGTGCGATGCATTAAGTCATATTAACAACTTGTAATTTCTTTGTAGAAAACGCATTACAAGGTACACGGATTTATATAATATATCGATTTCACCAGGCAATGATATTATTAAAGACATATAATTAATGTTTATCGAAAATGGTGTGAAATTTTCATGTTAACGCTTTGCCGCTTTGCCTTTGGCTAATTACAGTTGATTGCGTTACTTGGGTAATGATAATTGAGCGTTAACAGTGCTTGAATGATCGATGCCATATAATCAATATAATACTCGTCCGGTCAGGTGTAAATGCAAATTGCGAGAAGCAAAACTGAGCTTTTTGAGCAAAACATGGAAACGAATAGAAGTTATAAATATCGAAAGTATTTGTTATTTCAGTGACCTTGAGACGTTTTTGAATTTTCGGGGTGGGGTGTGCTGGGTGGCTTGCGATGGCCAGATTATGGATTTTATTGTGACGACGTGCCCAGTAAAAATGTCTCGAGACGAGAGAAGTTTTACGAGGGACGATGTGCTCACATGTCAAACAACTTGATGAATTATTTATGTTTTAACAAATTTAATACTATTGAGTAAAAACAATAATTTATTGTGAGTATAAATACAAATATTAACATGATAATAGGGTAAAATTTTACCGTTGTTGAACACATGTTAATAAATACATTACAGAATGCATAATTTTGCTCTAAAAATAAGCGCAAAAGGAATTGGACATTGCCTACATTTATAAAATTTCCAGATTTCCCAAAGCAATCGAAGTAGTCAATTGGTGCTCTAGGTATATTTAGAATTTTTGGCCGTTTTATGTTGTAACCTTGACAAATTGTATTTCCTGGTAAAAAATTCCACAAGTTATAATTCTAACTTAACAGTATTGTTTCACTACAACAGTGATATTAAGTTTAGCTTGATTTTCTTGCTTTTAGAACTGACAGCTAGTATTAGTATTGTTTCAGAAATATAAACAAAACATAAGCCCGGATATTGGTAGGGCCGGCAGTATTATGTTGGTGCTCTACGAATTTGCTCCACGAATTTAGGCTGCAGGGATCACAGCTGATCCTGTCAAATAGGGTATGCTGGTCATTCTAGTCGCGTACATGTCGAGGATTTTGACATTTACAAATATAATTGGAATAGCTCTTTAACGTTAGAAGAGCTATAATTATACATCATTAAAAAATCTAGACTAAAGATGCTTGAAAGATTTGCTTTATATTACGTAAACAGTGGGATTTTGTTATAGCACATGTAATATATAAATCTCTGGGAGGATGATACTAAGGTTTAGCTAAAAGTTGCGTTTGGTATTAGCGTATCGAGATATCGGCATATGATTGGTGTCGAGAGGGTGTAATGCCCAATGAGATTACCCCTGTAATTCGGACCTCCGTCAACCCATATTGTATATATACTCCCATTCTGGAGGCTGAGCGTCCTCTGCCTGAATGCTCAGCATACCCTAGCGCCAACAGTGCGTGTAATATTTTTGATAAGGTTGGCAAAATTGGCACATAATCAAGAAAATTGGGGAAAATTGGCAAAAAATATAGAAAATTGCCGCAAAATTTGAAAAAAATGAGTTCAGCCTGAAAATTTCAAAAATTACTTCCCTATCTTCAAATTCTTTGAATGTATGATGTATATAATTAAACAGTCGGGAATAATGGCCAATAGAGTTGGAATATCCCCTAACTTGGGATCCAAGTACTAATTTTTGGTGACTCATTGCATAAAGAAGCCTAAGCAAACAAACTCTTCGTTTTACAACGTCTTGTTACGGCCCCATGCTCCACTGTTCTAACGGCCTCGAAACGCGTCGAGCTTATTGATGCTATAGGATATAAAAGTGTATTATATTTTTCGTACAATTTTGTGTATATATATTTCGAACAAATTAATTTAGCTTTTCGGAATTTCAACTTTGAAGATTGCCATTTTAAAATTATAATTTTGGGCTGGATATTGCCTTAACATTAATAACGCTAATAAGGGCAACTTTTGTGTCTTGCTTAAAGGATCAATATGGATGTGTCATGCTCTTAAATAATTTTAATCGCGTTTTAATGTCACCGCTGTCGCATTAGCTCGTGTCTTTAGACGGATTCTTTGCAGCACATGTCCAGTTTAGATAACGTCGTATGGTTCAAAAGGAGAAAGGCAACAACAATTTATCATGACTTGTCGATTCGCCGAAAATTTTGCTAGGAGTTATGAAACGGGCCCCTGGTTTGAAATGGGGGCGAAGTGGGCGTGTTGGTCGAAATATAAAAATTTTCAGAATTTAATACTTTGAGCAGAGAATTTGAAACTGCTAATATATGGCCTACAAAAGATGCAGACATGTCATTGATCAAATTGAAACGAAATTTTCACCCATTGTTTTGCTAAAATTAATCAAATTTTTAACTTCTCAAAGGAATTATTGTAAAAAAATTATCAATTTTAATGTCAACGGGGGGTCTTTTTACCGCGTAGGGGAAAGCCAAAAATTTTGCTAAGGTTGGATTTCGCCTGTGGAGCTAAAATTTTTTCAATGGGGCGCTAACCGGGGGGGGGGTTGAGCACGCGATTTTTTGACGGGGGCACCAAAAACTGCCTAGGGTCCTCACCCTCTCTACTTTGGAGTAACCAATCATCAATCCCAATCGGTATTTCATCTGGTATTTTTGACTGCTAACTAATGACACATTGGTATTTACCACGGTAGGTCTGTTGATTAACCCGTTCCTGAAAACATACCAACTTATCCTTTCGGGACCATTTCAGCTACAAGACAACCGCTTTCGGCAAATTGCGCCCTAAAGAAGACTAGTTTCTCAAACTGCAACAATGACAGCAATCAGGCTCTCTTTCCAGATTTGGAACGGTGTGTTGCGATGCAATGCAAGTTGTATGCCATTACTCGTTTGTGACTTTTTCGAAGTGGGACCGCTATCATTTTCGGTTCCCTCTGGCAAAATCATTGGTTCCTCGATAAAAGCACTCCCAGTTGACATTAAAACCAGACAAATGTTTTTACAAAAATCTCTTACAGAATTTAAAATATTTTAATAAATTTAAGCAGAAAAATTTGGTTGAAAAACTAGATTTAGCCTCAGGTGGTTTTGCACCGTTTCTGAGGATATTTATTAACAATTTTAGCCTTTCGTTGAAAAAATTAAAAAGAGTTCTTAGATTTCGAAGCCGGAGGGAGGCCCCATGGTTGTAACCAGCGACCCCAGTTCCTGCTCGATATCAGAATTCAGCGCCCCCCTTTCGCCACCGTACATTCCACCTGACAAAATTTTCAGGAAGTGAACCGTTGACCGCACTCCTAACCTTGCTCAAATCAACGCAGGACCATACTTCAGATTATTATAGAGCATATTCGTAAAACCAGTATATTATGATTCCAATATTGAACGTAATCATCCGAAAGACAGTGACGTGTATAGTTCTTCAGATGGTTTCCGCACGTCGAAAAAAACGCTTAATTTCCGATACCGTCCTTAGTCGATAAAGCCGAGACAGGCTTGTATTAAGAAGATTTTGATAGAAGTTAATGTAAAGTTACATATACACCAGCATGATCCAAAATTGTCATTAAAAATTTGCACCATGAGCACAGTGGCGAACAGCATTTGTAAAATGTTGCATCTGTTATGATTTAATTAAAGTAAAATGATAATGTTGCAACAGTACTTAAGTGAAAGCCGCCATCAGCCTTCGATTCAAGACAGTATTTGACCAACTGTTTACGGATGAAACGCAACTATTCCATAGCCCACAATTTGTTTAAGTCCAATATCGTGCTACAACTCGTATTCTAACGACTAAGGAAAATCCGTTTAATCAATAGAATGTAATGCACTCTTCTGCAATTGGTAAAATATGCCGTCATTTACAACACAAAGGCTAAGATTGTGAGACAGAAAAAGTTCATATCTCAAAACTCTTAAATTGGAGATAAGCAGTTGTGCCGCAAGGTAATTACAACTTCGTGATTGTATACAGACAATTCTGGCGAATACGCATATACATCATATGTACATTACTCATACATCTTAAGTTTCCATGGTCCGACGCTTCAGGTGGGTAAATGGTTTCGCCGGGGGGACGGAGTGGGTGCGGCTGAGAGTAGGCAGGGGATAGCTGAAAAAATTACGTTTAGCCTCCCAATTGTTCCTCATAATTTTCCCTATTTTTCCTAATTTTGCTTTCGAAATTTTGTAATTTTACCAATGTCGCTAAAATTTTCCGCGTGTCTTCGGGAGTTTGATGTGTCGAGCCGGGGTACATACACCTTAAGGAGGCTCCGTACCTTAGGTATTTAAACCCTCTACTCTTTCTATGTACCCCTATGATTTTATACTGTCAGATATAAAAAGATGACTTTCATTCATTATTTTGTACCAAAATGCAAAAAATGAGTTCCATACGCAACAAAGTACTAATGCCGAAAGCTGAAATTTTTTACATTTAATAAATTTTAAATCTAAAACTGACTAAAAAGGCTAAAAAACCTTGTTAAAATTTGTAAATCTGAAAAAAATATAAGTTTCTTAATTATAAATATATGTAATGTATATTTGTAAATGACCCAATTTTAAAACAGATAAAGTATAAATTTAGTGCAACGGTTTCCGCTTTACTGATCCGATTTTCAAGAATTATCTTTCATAGATTTGTCTGTTAAACTTTTTAGAGGTAAAGAATTCGTTAATACGCTTAAAAATAATATGATACGAACTGCCATTTGGCTGCGGAATCCACAAAAAACTTATATTTCTATTTAAGAATTTTTACAGTAAAACCCCTTTGTGGCTTGGTACAAATTTTCTATAGAACTTGCATCGCTGTAGAAAGTAATTTTTGGAAGCCAACAATCTTGTTTACATACGCGTTTAAAACTAACATTATATAATTAAAATTCATCTTAGGATAGGTATTTTTGTGACTGCAGAATATTGAATAAACTACGCTAACACTTTTCGCACCGTAATAAATAGTGCGCTTTGGGGTTGTAAATGATGTTGCTGTCGACCAATTTCCAACTACCCTGAAAACCCAAGTTTGGCTAATGAAACTAAAAATCACTGGAGAAAACGGTAAGCGTAAAACTGCCTAACCACTAATTATGTACTAAGTCATTCCGGCATAATCAATTAATAGCTGCCTTTTTGATTGGGCATTTGTTTTGCAGATAAAAACTGGATGAGCTTTCTGAGATATTGCTTTCTGAACACTAAAACTATATTATCGATTTATAGTAGCACTAGGGATGGTATATAACTGAAGGTATTCGAATATTACATGTAGAAGTTGTAGAAGATATACATTGTTAATAGGTTGACTGTGCAATATATAATCTAAGTATTTAAAAAGTGAAACCACAGTCGTAGAAAAGCTGCACCTTAAAGGTAGAGTTGCATTATCTGCCTCACTTATGAAATAACTGTAATTTTGTTTTTTTTTGAGTGACAGAACATATTTTAACTCTGTACGTCCTGAATCCAATTAAGTTTCTAGTATAGATAAACAACTACTGTTGGCCACCAAGAGGTATCGAATCATGAATGCTTAGCAGGTTTACTAACCACTGAGCTATATCGGAGCTATTGCTCGGATCCTTAAGGCTGCTCGCAAAGCGTGCGAACGATAACACACGTGCAATCATGCAGTATTCGACGAATTTAGTTAGTGCAACACATTCGGCTGTACTGGAGGAGTTAAAAAGTTAAGTCACATTTTTCACAATGAAGTCATATTTGACAAGGTATGGCGCCTTTTTATTTAAATGCACTATGTAGTATTGTTTTAAGTTGTCGCAGAGCATCCACATGCGTTGAAGGGTTAATGTTTTATATGATTTACGGTTTGAAACGTAAAGCCTAACGTGCTTTGCTTATACGGCGCAAAACGAGAACAAAATTAACATGTGCAACCAAATCAGACAGCTATTTGACGTTAATTGTACCGTTGTTTTTTCAGCGTAAAGTGTCTACGTAAAAACGAACTGTGATTCGTGGGTTTTTTATAAAATATTAATTCTTCTTTCGTTGCACGGTGGCGGTTTTCAAACAGAGATCGTATGTTTTCTCCCATTCAATGAAACATATACCTTACGCAAAGCCAAGATCTTTACTTGCAAAACGTTTAATTCGAATGCAAATGTCTAGTTTAACGCACTTCAAAACGTATTTCATTAGTTATATATGTTTAATGAAATAGTAAATATTTAGATTTTAGCAGATGACACTTTTTGCTGTAAGTGTGGGACTGTCAAGTACTTGCGTGATAAGTATGGCTTGAGTCGTTTCTTGCATTTGATTTTAGGTAAAACCTGCAGTCTGAGAACGAGGTTGATTTTCTACGATTTAATCTTGTATGTATTCGCGTCTGCTTTCATTTTATCCACAAATAGCAGCCGTGACATCTGATTATTACAGTTTTACTTCAGTTTTACTTCAAGTCGCCAATAAGTTCAGCGCTCTGAGACAATATATTTGCATTTTAATTCTGTGATTTTAAGGGCCATATTGCGCCAACTCAATGATTTGTAAGAAATAACTACTGATCAGTTTGAACGAAATCATTGAAACGGAGCGAACGAAGGAGCGAAGTTTCCACTAAGTACGATAGCGGAAAACCGTGAAAAATTATTTTTTGTATGTCGCAGTCATTCATAACTCATTTGGAGATTCTGGACGGATTTCGACTATTTTTTGTTCAACATAGGTATACGTACCTGAACCAAGAACGTAA